>BSBM01001704.1:540000-610000 GCA_027924585.1 Larix kaempferi | reverse complement strand
CTGGGAGATACCATACTAATGACTGGGATGCATGCAATTGCATGCCTGCATGCAAAAATGCATGCATGATTGAAATGCAAAACAATGATAATGTTAGTAGGACTAGGATGGAGTAAAGGAATATCCTAACAAGCCTCGCTCTCGATCTATCACATAGGTATTAATTCAGTGGCATGGAATGCAACCAGAGGATGCTACATGGGAACCACTCCTTCAGATTCAACAATAATTCCCACATCTAAAGCTTTGAGAACAAAGATTTTTCTAAGGGGGAGGTGATGTTAGGAACCCATGTCAACCCTTCTCTTTATGTTGTTAGTATATTGTTGTTGGAGGCACATGCCTTGTAAGTCATCCCACAGTATTATATGTTCCATGGTATTGATCCATAGTTTGTATTATCCCATAGTATTATATGATCCATAGTATTGGACGCATATGCTTTGTACATTGTCCTGTAGTATTATATGTTCCATGGTATTGATCCATAGTATTAGTGCATAGACTAGCATATAAGTTTGTGTTGAGGCCAATGAAAACATCCAAAATTTATTTGTATTGAGCTCGCTCAAAGGAGGTTGCCCCTTGAAGTGGCCCGCGATCAATAAAAATATTCCGTGTTCTAATATATCGTGCATTTTATCAATTAATTGTTGCAGGTTCCTCACACTTACAAGGAGTGGTGACAACCAAGTAAGGTGCCTTGGGTATCCTTTTGAATCTCTTGATGCATATTTCATCTAGATGCTCAGAGGCCATTAAGACGACCTCTATAGGAATCCAAGAGTAACCACCAAGGTCTCCCAATGGGCATGCTCCACAATGAATAGAAACAAAAATATAAAGGGGAATAAAGGCCATTAATAGAGCACTAACAAAGTGATTATGTGACCACTAACAAGTACAACTATTCATCCAACAAAATGGAAAGCAACCATTAAGTTTGTATGAAATGAGAAAGCAATTTCCTGAGTAAAGAATTGTCCAACAATTAAATTCCTTATTTAAACAAAATTTCAAATATGAATATCAGAAGAGGAAACATAAAAGAAAATGAAAAAAGAAAATCAATGTAAGAAAACAACAAACAGATAGAAAACTGTAAGAAAACCCCACACAAGTAGAGAAAGTTCACTCAAAATTTGTGGAAGTTATAATGCAAAATCCATTATTGATCATTGACCTCCCTTCCTTCTATTTATGGCAATGCTGGAGGAATTATTCTTCACTACCCTTCACAAACAAAAAAGAGGAAGTATGAAGAAAAACAAAAATTATTTAAACCTTGCTGCAAATTTTCTTAGCTTTTATTCTTTAAACATAAAACCTGTCTGAAAATAATTGTATTCCTAACCGGTAGAACAATACTGAAATCAATGGTGGGAGAAAATTAATATTGTCTAACCATTTATGGTGACTCACTTACAAAACAACACCAGATCCTAAAGTCTCATAGAAAAAACTTCCACATAATTGAACTTTAAAGATCAAATGCATCTTGAAATGATTTGTTTAATTGCACATTCAATCAATGATTTATAAGACATTTTGATTCAGAGATTGAATGTACTCTCGAGCAAAGGTGCACACAACATAAAGCATGTCATTGCATAGGGTACAATAGGAAATCGAAGGCCTATTGGCTATTTGAGCTTACAACCCAACATATCTTCATAAGAAAATATATCTTCATCAAGTTCACTATTGTTGGTAATACATCCATGGATTCCAGATACTCCAGCTATGCACCATGCTTTACAGTATAGGTTTAGACAACCTTTTCATGGATAACTACCCTTTCCACATTGGTATGTATGCGGATCATTGATACTGCGTTTCCTCAAGTAAGTGACCATGAGGGTATCTACTAACACTAGGTGTAGCCACTCTGTAAGTAATATATGTAACTTACTTATCAATCTTTGAGGGGATTCAATAGAAAAAACTAGTAGTTGACTGGCAACTTCTCCCAAATCAAGAAGTTGACCCGATCGATATTGCATAAAAAGAAGCAGAAGCCGCCCTCTTCTTGACTCTCGGAGGATCTTGAAGTTGAGTCGAAAGAAAGGCCAATAGTAATCTACTCTAAACATTTATTTAACAGATCTCTCTGTTCCAAATTATATTTGGAAACTCGTTCGTTCAAGTATAAAAGACAATTAACAGCTTGGCATAACCCAGTTGATTCTAAAATTTTAGAGCGCTCATACCTCTATGGGAAAAATGGGAAATACATTTTTAATTCATATGCCAGTCAAGATAACGCTAATGAACTGTAAAAGCTCCGCAGACACAGGTTGGCTGCTCTATATATATATAAACAAACTTCCAGATTCGTTGACGTTATGCTGGCACTCTGACCTTATACAAGGAAGGTAGAAACTAGAAACTATCCTTGATTTTCCAATCGTGACAATAAACTATAGAAATGCCATAATATGTTGGATTAGACAACGTACTTGGTGTCTCCTTAGAACCAATGGATAAGGATACGCTAGAGGTTAATATTATTAATATTATTATAAAAGATACTATTGAAGGTAGGAAGGTTGATTTAGTTGGTTGATCGACCCATCCTCTTTTTTGATGGGGCTGCTCAACATGGCATCTGTGCTATTGGTGGAGTGATTAATTTGAATGAGGATCATCATTTTACTCTTCCATTAAATTGTGGTATTGGTAACAACATGAAGGCAGAACTGTTAGCTTTGTGGAGTGTTATGAAATGTGCAAACATTTTTGGACTTGTAAATGTGAAGGTTTTTGGTGACTCTCGTGTCACAATAAAATGGGCAGCTGGTGAATTTGAGCTTAATGTTTTGACTCTTAATCACTGGTGCAATCGCACAAGGGAGGAAATTGGAAAGTTTGAGCACATCACTTTCAATCACATATATAGGGAGCATAATGATATAGATGATAATTTATCAAAGACTGCTCTACAAGGTGCTGAAGGTCATCCATTATGGGAAGAATGGATGGATTCCATTTTGCTGGACAAGGGTGATGTTTATTTTTTGACTAAGTTTATTACAGTCCTTAGACTGTTGTTTGTTATGTATGACAAGTATGTTGGACTAGCAAGCATTTTTGTATGTATTTTTTGAGTTGATAGAAGACTTTGAGCATTTTGATATGCAGCTATGAACTTGAAGAAAAAACCTTGTTTCATAAGGTTGAATATCTTTGTACTATTTGATTCTATGAATAGCAATAGTACGTGTTTTTTTTTTTTCGGTTGAGAAAAAGGAAGGTTGATTTAACAAATGTGTACTAAAAAGGATGCATATGTAGAAGATGTGACCAATGATACAATTTGATTTTGATTTTAATAGGTAGACTTTAAATAAGTTTTTAATGAGTCCATTGGATGTAGCTTGTGTGGTTGGGAGGATTGATTGTTACCCTCCCACCCAGGTCTTTATTCTTGTAAGTGACATGATGCTTTTGTTGAGCCTCCTTTTAATAAATGTATGGACAAGTCTTTTAAGGTTTCTAAATAAAGTTTTAGTTTCTTATCTATTAATGATATGTAAAATGTAATGGATATTTAATTGGAATAGTTATGTAATAATAGATCTTATAATATTTGAAATATTTTTATGTGGTGTATTACTTTAGATTTCATATTTTATATTATTATAAAATTTTGAAATAAATTGAAATTGAAATGAAAGAAGGCAGTCAATAATACATTATCCATACAATAAATACAAGATGTACATTGGGAAAATCCAACTAAAAGGTAAGGCCTATGCTCTTGTTTTTTTCTTCTTAGTTATGAAATGCAAATAGTGAAAGTGCACTGACTATGGAGTTATCATGGAAATTGTGGCATGAATGGTTGTTACAAGACCTTCTACTTCCTTTGTTATGCTTCACTATCTCAATCCTAGATACTCTACTCAACTATGGAACAATAAACAATACAATAAGAATAGAATCCCTTCCTTTCCTATTGGATTGATGTTTAACATGGTCTAATAGTCATCTAGGGTTATGATTAAGGACTTTGCATGCCTAGAAATTCTCAATTAGGGTTACAATTTTAGAGCCTCCAAAATATTCTTGAAAGTAAATACATGACTATCTCCACATGTGTAAGTACTGGGAGATGATGTGGCATCAACTCAATATTAAAGTGGTCAACATGATAGGTCAACTTGTCGGAGGCATAACTTCTTCCTATGAAGTCTCAATGAGTTGATGAAGTCTTAATCTGTATTGAGAAGTTGGGAGATTTTTTTACAAAGTGTTGGCCCCCAAAATGGTCATTTAATGACTCAAATGAGCTCTAAAATGTTTTAGACCCCAAATCACTAAAGTGGGGTTTCCCCTAAATTGGGTTGTACAAGTCAATAACTCTAATTTTCCACCCAAAAAGTAACAAAATAGATGAAAAATTATATAATGATCAATTTTGGTTCATACCTCCCCATTTAGGGAGGCTTTCGTCCCCAAACACTTTTACTAAAGAAGGCAAGGATTTTTTCCTCCACCTTCTCCCTAAATTACCATTTAGCCTTCTATGGAAATTGGTGTTTCAACCCAAGTACCTACCAAAATTTGAATACTACCCTTATTTGGTTGGTCCATACTTCTTTCACAAAATTGTATCTTTTACTAATTATGCCTGAGATTTTCATGTTAATTCCTTGTGGTAGGTAGGACTTGCTCATCAATTTCATGGTCCAACATGGAAGGAACATAGAGTTTCATATTTCCACATTCACTACTAAGTAAATGCACAATATGGGGATACAATGAGCCTAAAGGAATTATAACATACATTTTTCTAGCACTTCAAAAGGACTAGGACCATATATCCTTGATCTTCTTAACATGACTTGTAACCTTTCTTTATTCAAACACAACCAAACTTCATCTCCCACATTGAATGCTTTCTTAATCATGTGCTAATCATGCAAATCCTTGTACTTTTGTTACATCTTCTTGAAATTATGTCTCATGTACTTGCAAATGGATCTACATGATCTTATATAAAAAAAATTAAGCCTTCAATGCTTCTTTTGTTGTGTCTTCCCTCACTCCTCCTTGTCCATTATTATACAAAATCTAAGGGAGAAGGTGGAAAATACCCAAATAAAGTTTCAAAGGGGGGCGTATTGGTAGAAGTATGGTTTGTTATGTTATAAGAATGTTGAATATAAATCAAATATTTATCCTAAGTCCTTGGAAGCTTTTAATTGTAAGGCCTCAAAATTTGAACCATTGTATTGTTTGCTACTTATGTCTTATCATCTATCTATGAATGTAAATTTGTTCATCTCTTAAACTTGATGTTCATCTTCTACAAAAATGTACTCCAAAAGGAACTGATAAATATCATATCCCTACCTAAAATGATGCTCCTTGGTATCCCAAAGTTCATTCAAACCTTTTCAAAGAATATGTACACATGTTGGATCTTGTCCCTTAATGATATTTTTACAAGGCATTAGAATGCACCTCTTTTTAAACCTATAAAGTAACACAAATAGATAAGCATGTCCCTTCCTTGTTCTTGGAAAACCACCAATGAAATCAATGGATATTCTCCCCCATGGTCAAGCAGGTATAGGTAAGGGATGGTATAAATGTTGCTTTATATTACTAGGTTTGTTGGTACAACATTGTATGCATCCTTTGATAAACATAGATACATATCCTTTCATTCAAGGCCAATACACATGCCTTTGCAAATTGACAACTCTCTTACAAACACCAAAATTCCTTCTAACTTTGGCGATGTCGGCCTCTCTAATTAGATGCAATCTTTCACCTTTAAGAACATAGATCTTGTCTATTTGTAGAGCGATCCATATTAGAGATATGGCATTGCACATGAATATGGTCTTGCACCTATTGATACACCCCTTTAAAGTCCTCATCCTCTATGTATGCCCTCTTTTTATGCATCATGGGTGAAAGGCTCCATGTGCATAATAGTTCCCAAAGTTATGATATTGAATGTAGGTGGCCTTGAAAGAATGTCTACCAGCTTATTAGGGATATATTTCTTATGTGTGATGATTAAATCATTATTTTGTAAAATCCCCATCCACTTATACTTCCAGGATTGTTGAATCTTACTTGGGCCTACAAATAGTGCAACGTTCTATGATTAGTGTGGATGATGGTCTCCTTACCCATTAGATAGTGCTTTGATTTATTAATAGCTTGAATGAAAACATAGTTTTCCTTAAATCATATGTATGGTAGTTCAAGATTACACCATGGAACATTTCAGAATGATAGCATATCATCTTTTCTCCCTACATACAAATCACTCCCATATCATATCCACTTGCATCCTTCTCCACTTTGAAATGATTTTGTAAATTGGGTAATGCACAAACTAGCGCTTGATTGATCTTTCATTTTAACTCATCAAAATATTTATGTTGATTCTTTTCTTATTGGAAATTATTTCCATTAACTATTATGGAATGGAGTGGTGCAAGAATAATTGAAAAGGATGTTATACAATTCTGTTGATATTGTGTTACCCTTGCACAAATCCTAACTCCAGTTCCATTAGTAAGAGTTAAGGATGACATCCATATTTGTGATTTCTATCTTGAGTTCCCCTCCACCAATAGAATACCCTAAATACACCACTGAATACTTAGAAAATTTCCCATTTCTTAAGGTTTTCCATTAGTTGATACTTTTCTAGAGTCTCTAACACTTACATGAGATGTGGGATATGTTTTTCCAAGGTATAGATAAAAATCATTATATCATCTAAGTACACTATTATAAATGAATCTAGAAATGACACACTACATCATTCACCAAATGCATAAATATAACGGGTGCATTAAATAAATGAAAAGGTGTGACCAACCATTCATATAGGCATTTCCTTGTGAAGGCAGTCATCTATGTGTATTTTTCTTAAACTTGTACCTAATGGTATCCCAATTTGAGATCCAAATTGGTGAAGCACTTGGTATGTTGAAATTGATATAGCAAGTCATCAATATTAGGTAGAGGGTATCATTTATTGAGGCTAATATTATTAAAATATTTATAGTTGATACACATTGTCCAAGTACCATCCTTGTTGGGTACTATGATTATAGGTGACCAACAAGGTGAGGTGCTTAGTTGAATTAATCCCTACTCCAATAGTTTATTTTTGTATTTATGTGTATCCAAATGCTTGGAAATAGGGAGTAAGGAGACAAATGTATCTTGTTCTCCACTTACCTCTTAGGTGGTAACTTTTTAGGATCCTAGAACACTTCTCTGTATGTCTTCAAAAGCTCCTCTAATTGAATTTTTTTTCTCTTTTGCACATTTCTCTATACATGCATTTACTTTGATTCATCTCTCGACTAATTCTCTCTTAAGAAGAGTAATACAAAATTCCTACTAGAACTGATCAATTTATTCACTTTATTAACACTTACCAAAAATATCTTGCATTTACCTTTATGTGCATTAATGATGAAGGAATTCCAATCCTTGATTAGGTAGTGTTGGTTTTATCTCCTTGTGAAAATTGAATCCCTTGTATACATGTAGGGGGATTACAAACACTACACCACACACACCAAGTTGTACTACATCTACCTCCACTTCATCAATATAGTTTTCACTTATAGAAAATTTGATCTAAGACTTATTAGTGATCTCGAATTATGAAACCTTATTTACCCATCCCAATGGATATGGGTGATTATGGTAATGAACTTCCAATCCAAGCTTGCTGACTAAATATTCTCCTATGAGGTTGGCCTATGAACTAAAATAAAATAGAGCATCTACGTTTGTGTTCTTGACTTGGATCTTGATATTGAACAATTTAGTCATCTTCTTCCCTTCCTTAGGATAGAGGCTACTCACATTCACCTCCTTCTGCATTACAATACAAAAAATATTTCCATCTACATATGAGCTTCTCTCTACCTAGTTTCTTAAATCCATGTATATCATGTTATTCTTATTGGAATCCTTCTTGTAGTTATTTAGATTCAAATCTAGATGTAGCTTTCAACACTTAAATTCACTATGACCATTGATATTGCAATGGTTATAATGGTTGTTTGGATCCTTTCAGTAATGTATATTGGTTGTTTTCTTCTTGTCCTCCTTTGATCTCCACTTTTTAGTTCCCTCCTTGTAAGCATGTTGGTGGTCTTTTTTCTTGGAACCATTTAGATCTCCTTTACTCTTACCCATATTCTATAGATACTATTATTGTACACAATCATCATCATTTGTCTTAGTTGTAAAGAGCATCACTTTCCTTCGTAAATGACTATGTAGACCACTGAGATACTTAAGGATTAGATTTGAGTTCTTGGTAAATATACCCAACATAATGGCCATTTTTATGAACTTGGTGGCATACTCTAGAGAAATTTTCCCTTGCCTTTGTTGGTAGTAATTCCATTGGATCCATTGGTCCTATTCATACTCAATAGTGTAGAGCTAGGGATTAATGGGGGTTTTAAACAACTCCCACTTAGTTACTAAAGCATCATTCTATAGTATAAGCATCTCCATGGGACTTTCCCACCAATTTTTTCCATGTCCCTCTAACTTTAGTCAAGTAAATGGATATTTTTCTCTTCTCTTTTATTATGAATACCAAACAAATTTTTAATATTTGCAACCATTGATTCAACTTGAAAACATCACTCTCACCTTGGTAGGACTTCATGTCCACTTTATTTTCTACTTTAAAACAAACATTGAGAAGAAGTGATGGTACTAGAAATTAATCTATATTTGTCTAACGCATTTTTAAGCTCCTTTTTGGGGCCTTCACTATCTCCAAATTTCCCATTTGAGCCAGCTTTCAGAATTAGTGCCACCAAAATCCCCAAAAGGTCCAAACTTGTTCTCTAGTGCTACCATGAGGTTGGACATGTGGTGAGAGATGTAAATGAATCATGTTTCTAGCTTTGAAAATCTCTCCTCCAACTCATTTGGTGGATTTTTATCATTGTACTTATCCACCATGGCTAGGGATTTGAGACTTATTTCTTATGCCAATTCATGAATCCTATTAAATCCCACTAAACCCCAAATAAATCTACTATAATAGAAATATGATATGTAAAATATCATGGATATTCCACTAGAACAGTTTATCACAACAAATATTACAATATTATGAAATCTCTTTGTTATCATTATATTGCTTTGGATTTCAGATTTAATATTACTCCTAAATGTTAATATAAATTGAAACTAAAATGAAAGAAGCAAGCAAATAACACACTATCCATGCAATGAGCACATGATGTACCATGGGAAAACCCAATATGAGAAAAACCTAGATAGAAAGTGAAGCTTGTGCTCTTGTTGTTTCTTCTTAGTTATGAAATGCAAGCATACATAAAGTGCACTCAATATAGAGTTTCCATGGACACTATGGCCTAAATGGATGCTAGAAGACATTATTCTTCCTCTATTGTGTTTGCATATCCCACTTCTAAATGATCTACTAAACTATGGAACAATAAACAATACAAAAAGAATGGAACCCCTTCCTTTCCTAACAAGTTGATATTTAACATGGTATAATAACCATTTAGGGTTAGGGTTAGGATTTTTGCATGCTTCAAATCCTTATTAGGGTATTAACACCTAAATTTTTCTAACATGTGATGTTTTAGATAATATTGCAATAACACATCATCAACATATAACATGCCACCCACTGAAGACAGCCTCATCAAATCCAGCAAATAGCATGAGTCCAAAACTGCAAAAAAATAGTCAAAAGAAGAAGTAGCACTGTTACACTCATATTAGTGTGTGCTACAATGTGCATTATCAGTTCAATGTCTGCATGATCCTAGAACATATTTCCCTTCAATATCCTCGTGACTTTCAAAATGACGGGATCTTAGCTACCCATTGTGCATAGAAGGCCCATGAAGGCTCTTCACCAACAAAAAATCAAACTTGTCTCTTCATATGATGGGGGAGCATTGAATAGCCCCCTTTGTGTACCTTGAAAATATTTCATGAGGTGATGGGATCCACACTTGGATCTATATGTTTTTGGGAAACTTCTTGTTGATGTATATGTAAATTCGGAATGTATTTCATCTATGTATTTCATATATATTTATTGTACCCTTATTAGAGATGTGTTATTCCTCTATAAGGAAGTGTCGTCATGTGGATTGACAAGTGTCACAAGTGTGTATACTTGCCGATGGGTTATTAGACCACCATGTGTGGGGTCGGCCTGAAATATATATTATATTGTGGATGTACCTAGCTAGACAAGTCGGCCCCATAAGGTCACTGGGAAAACAGGTTAGTATAAATAGAGATCGGGAGATCTCTATTTAGATCATTCGGAAAGTCACACTTCTCTCACTCAGAAAGTGGCACAGTAGTGAAGAGGAGGATCATCTGCTCTAGGAGACTATCTCAAGTGTATTTTGGTTGTACTTTTGTTGAGCCATTGCTCTCTCTATCTCTAAGGAAGTTGTGGGGTTTTTCACCTTAGGGTTTTCCCCACGGAAACTCTGTGTCTCTTGTCTCTCATGCTTTTGATTCTTGTGATGCTTGTGATGCTTATTTTGATTGTTATGCATTGATATACTGTATATGTTATTCTCTCATTAAAGATCCAAGAGTATTGTGAATTAATGCTCAAAATTTAACATGGTATCAGAGCTAACCTGAGAAGAAGACATTTTGCAGTGATGGAAACTTGAGTTTCTTGTTTATTGGGTTTCTCTCCATAGATTTTGGAAAAGCAGTATAGTAGATTGACTCTACTCATCAAGGAGAATCTATCTATCCAATCAGAATTCAATTCTGATCATTTTCAGATTTGGCCCTAAAAATTAGGGTTTCCACAAAAATAGGAATTTTTGGAATCTGAAGACATAGCTGGAAGCTCCTTGCAAAAATCGATTTTTAGAGCTTTGGATTGAGATTTTTGGCTGGCTAGATCTCTAGGAAACTCGAACCCTAATTTAGGGCTCTCCCTAGTGAACCCGAGAGGACAAAAACGAAAATCTGAAGTGTAAAAATTTGTTGATCTCAAATTCTGAATGCACCAAGCTGATTAGCTCATCAAGGTGCATCTTTCTATCCTTTCAGAAAGTTGAAATTCACATTTTGAATTTTTAGGGTTTTTCTGACAAACCCTAATCTGGGACTAGATCCAGTTTTCAGCATTTCAAGTGGTAAGACCTAAATCTTTTCTATTTCCATTTGAAGTACTCTTTAAGATGTCTCACCACACCAAGCTTGAGGATAATCTTGAAGGAGTTGATAAATTCCGAGCTTGGAAGTATAGGATTGGGTTAATCCTGGAAGAGAATGAGTTGGACTCATATGTAAAAGAAGACATCCCTATCCCAGAGGATGAAGAGGCTAAGGTATTGCATAAGAAAAACTTGGTCAAGGCAAAGAGAATCATTGTTGATTCTATCAAAGACCATCTCATACCCCATGTGTCTTCTCTAAAGAAACCCAAGGAGATGTTTGACTCTTTGACCAAGCTATTTGAAGGGAAGAACATAAATCGAAAGATGACCCTGCAGAACCAATTGAAAGGAGTAAAGTTTCAGAATGGAGAAACCATTCAATCTTATTTTTCAAGGGTCTCCCAAATCAAGGAACAACTAGAAGCTGTGGATGAAATGGTGGAGAATGGTGAAGTGGTGATGACCACTCTAAATGGCCTACCCAGGTCATGGGATTCCTTTATTCAAGGAATTTGTGCAAGGAAGAAGTTGATCTCCTTCAACAGATTGCGGGAAGAATGCTCTCAAGAAGAAGCTAGGATTGTGGCCTGAAAAGAGAAGATGGGAAATGAAGATCAAGCTCTCACAGCACATGCTAGGAAAGGAAAGTCCAAGAAGGAATCATCTCATAACATGATATTCTCACACCACCATTATCATAAAGATAAGAAAGATCTCAGATGCTTCAATTGCAATGAGAAGGGACACTTTGCTTCAAATTGTCCCAAGAAGAAGAAAGACAACAAGAAGAAGAAGAATAACAAAAAAGAGATATCATGCTCATGTTGCTGAAGATGATGAACCCCTAAAGAAGAAGGCTAGGGCAGAAAGTGATAGTGATGATGACTCATCAAGTGAAGAAGAATATGTTCTAATTTCTGCTCTCACATGTACTATCTCCCATGGTTATAATGATTGGTTGATTGACAATGGAGCTTCCAAACACATGACTGGGTTTAAGTAATCTTTTGTGAATCTATCTGAACATGAATCACCCCATCAGATGAAACTTGGGGATGATTATCAAAACCCAATCAAAGGAAGTGGTGAAGCCTCCTACAACCTAGATTCTAGAAAATCTTTGAAGAAGAAAGAAGTCCTTTATGTACCTGGGCTCAAGAAGAACTTACTCTCCATCTCTGCATTGGATGCAAAAGGTATGAGGGTTGCATTTGTGGATGGCCAAGTCCTAATGTGGCCAAACGGAAAGAACATAGATGATGTAGTAAGAGGGAGGTTTGTATAAATTGAAGGGACAACCTGAACAAGCCATGGTACATGAATCCATGGAGCCAAGTGAACTTTGGCATAGAAGACTTGCTCATATGCACTATAGGGCACTTCCAATTGCAAGCAAGGCTATAGAGGGTCTTCTTGAAATCAAGACCAAACATGAAGGTGTTTGAAAAGGATGTGCAAAAGGTAAGAACATTAAGAAGGATTTCCCAAGTAGTGAAAGCAAGGCAAAAGACATCCTGGAAATCATCCACTCAGATGTATGTGGTCCTATGTCATCCAGTTCTCTGAGGGGGTATGTTTACTATGTCTCATTTATTGATAACTTCTCCAGGAAGAATTGGGTATACTTCTTGAAGAACAAAGATGAGGTGTTTGATAAGTTCAAGGAATTCAAAACCTTGATGGAGAATCAAACTGACAAGAAGATCAAAACATTCAGATCTGACAATGGTGGAGAATTCACCTCAGGTGACTTCAAGAAGCTTTGTAGTGATTCAGGGATTAAGAGGGAGTTGATTGCTCCTTATAATACTCAACAGAATGGAGTTGCAGAAAGGAAGAACAGAACAATCATGGAAGCAACAAGGGCAATGCTACATGACCAGGATCTACCTATGCATCTATGGGCAGAAGTAGCTAGAACAGCTGTATATGTGCAGAACAAAACACCCCACAAGATATTGGACAACAAGACACTAGAAGAGGTCTTTTCTGGTAAGAAACCTGAAGTGAGTCATCTCAAAATATTTGGTTGTCCAGTATACACTCATGTCCCAAAGGAAAAGAGGACTAAACTAGATCCTTCAGGATAGAAGGGTATCTTTGTGGGTTACAGTGAAAGCTCGAAGGCTTACAGAATATACTTTCCAGGGTTCAAGAAGATTGATGTCAGCAGGGATGTAACATTTGATGAAAACTCAGCATTCATCAAATCAAGGAAGGCACCTATCGAAGTTTATGAAGAACCTAAGGAAACTAGATTTCAAGACACTACCATGACTGAAGCAGTTCCAGAAGTTGTTCATGAGTTTGAAGCTCTGAAAGAACCTGTAGATCCACCCCGTGAGGATAACTCTCACAAGAGGAAACCTGCATGGGATAGAGAGCTCATTCAAGATGCGGAAATATTTGGAATTCTAGAAGAAGAACACAGAGCAAAGAAGAGAACCAGATCACATACCAGCTATGTTGCTTTACTCTGTGACATTATGAACAAAGAGCCTTCCAGTTATGAAGAAGCAGTGGAAAAGAAAGAATGGAAGGATTCCATGGTTGAGGAATACCAATCAATAATGAAGAATGATGTTTGGGATGTTGTCCCAAGACCTAAAGAGAAGTCTATTGTGACTTCCAAATGGATCTACAAAATCAAGCATGCTGCAGATGGCAGTGTAGAGAAATACAAGGCAATATTCGTATCTCGTGGCTTCTCTCAGAAAGAGGGAATAGATTATGAAGAAACTTTTGCACCTGTAGCCAGGTATACTTCCATTAGAACAGTACTTGCCCTGGCTGCAGCAATGAAATGGAAAATACACCAGATGGATGTCAAGACTGCCTTCTTGAATGGTGTAGTTGAAGAGGAAGTATATGTGGAGCAGCCACTTGGTTTTGAAATACATGACAGGGAGTCATATTTGTGCAGATTGAAGAAAG
Organism: Larix kaempferi; assembly: GCA_027924585.1. NCBI lineage: Eukaryota > Viridiplantae > Streptophyta > Pinopsida > Pinales > Pinaceae > Larix > Larix kaempferi. The sequence goes on along the minus strand of BSBM01001704.1, from coordinate 595,871 downwards.
TCTTGTATGGCTTGAAGCAAGCTCCCAGAACTTGGTATGGTAGGATGGACAGTTTCCTATCTAGTTTGGGCTTTACCAAGAGTAAAACGGATTCCAACCTTTACTACAAGGTTGAGGAAGGGAATCCTATGATTCTACTCCTGTATGTAGATGACTTATTTGTAACAGGAGATGACAGATTGATTACAAATACTAAGAGGAAGCTTACTGATGAGTTTGATATGAAAGATTTGGGAATGATGCATTATTTCCTAGGTATGGAGGTGTGGCAGAGTGCAAGTGGGATCTTCCTTGGTCAAGGGAAGTACATAGTAGATATCCTGAAGAGATTCAGGATGATGTATTGCAAGCCCATGGCCACACCTAGGGCATCGAATCTGAAGCTTCTATGTGATGCTTCATCTGAGCTGGTTGATGTCTCTATGTATCGTCAGATGATTGGGTCCTTGATGTACATAATGAACACGAGACCAGATATTTTCTTTGCTGTGAACACATTGAGCCAGTTCCTGACAGATCTGAGGAGTGTTCACCTAGTTGCTGTAAAGCATGTTCTAAGGTACCTGAAGGGTACAGTGGATTATGGGCTCAAGTATGAAGCGAATCAAAAGTTTGATCTGCAGGGTTATGTTGATTCAGATTGGGATGGCAGTGCTGCAGATAGGAAGAGCACATCTGGGTGCTGCTTCATTATGGGATCAGGTGTGATCTATTGGTTTAGTAGGAAGCAATCCTGCATAGCACTGAGTACAACTGAGGTAGAGTATGTTGCAGCCTGTTCAGCTAGTTGTGAGACAGTATGGCTATGGAAGCTACTGTCTGAGTTATTTGATCTCCCTTTGGATGCTACTGGTATCTTTTGTTATAACCAAAGTTGTGTGAAGCTTTTCGAGAACCCAGTGTTTCATGACAGGTCGAAACACATAGAGATCAAATATCACTATATCCGGGATATGGTGCAGAGAGGAGCTGTGAAGCTCCTGTACATTGCGACGGACGAGCAGATTGCAGATGTGCTAATGAAGCCACTAGCCAGGGTGAAGTTTGAGTACTTCAGGGAGAGGCTTAGTGTTCTTCAGATTGATGACACTTCGAGGAAGAAGTGATGGACACATTTGCTGAAGCCATTCCAAGCATGTTGGAAGGAGGATCCTTCACATGGCTGTGGATGTAAGCGCTAGATGATGAGCATCAAGATGATGTTCTGGTTTCTGCTTTGTATGATCAGTTGGATCATTTATATGTATATGTATGTACGCATCATGTTGGATGCTGGATATGATCAGTTGGATCATTTATATGTATGTACGCATCATGTTTGATGCTGGATATGATCGGTTGGATCATGTGTATGTATTTTGTATATGCATCATGTTGGATGCTTGGACCATGTATCTATATATGTATCAGGTGGATCATGTATGATGATATGTATCAGGAAGATACTTGGTATGCATCAGGTAGATGCATTGTATGATCAGGATGATCATGGATGATGAGCTTCAGGATGTTTCTCCAGATGACATGTAGTAGGATGTTGTAGTGATGATGATCAGGTTGATCATGTGTACATCAGGATGATGTATGGTGAGTATCAGGTTGATACTCTGTGTCCATGGAACAGGTTGTGCAGATAAGCATGTAATTTGTGCCCTGGGAGATTTGCAAATAGTCTTTCGAGGTTTTTCCTATGGCATGTAATTTGTACCCTGGGATGTCTGGCAAATGCTCTTTCAAGGTTTTGCTTGGGAGGACATATAATTTGTGCCCTGGGAGATCTACAGATAGTCTTTCGAGGTTTTTCCTATGGCATGTAATTTGTGCCCTGGGATATCTAGCAAATGCTCTTTCGAGGTTTTGTCCTATGGCATGTAATTTGTGCCCTGGGAGATCCGATAGGTTGAGCCGTGTGCTCGTAATCAGTCTTGGGATGCTCTTTCGAGGATTTTCCATGACCACATGTAATTTGTGCCTTGGGAGATCCGATAGGTTGAGCCTTGTGCTCGTAATCAGCCCTGGGATGCTCTTTCGAGGTTTTGTGGTGACCACATGTAATTTGTGCCTTGGGAGATCTGATAGGTTGAGCTGTGTGCTCGTAATCAGTCCTGGGATTCTCTTTCAAGGTTTTGTGGTGGGGTCACATGTAATAATTCCTGGAGATCTGGATAGGATGAAAAAGGCCTCAGATGCTCTTTATGGTTCTTGTTAGTCAAGAGACTCTTTTAAGTCTTTGTGACGCACGTAATAAGTCCTGAGATTTCCATAGTATGGCCAGTGATGACGAAGACTTGCAGGTGGTGGGCCTACATCCAATATGAAAAAGGACTGGCTCTGTAGAACTTCCTATGATGAGTAGATTCAGAGATTGATTGAGATAGCAGCAACAGTGATGATGATCCAAAGAAGAAGACTTGTCTAGCAGATCTGTGTCGAGAAATACCTTCCTAGTTAAGAGGGAGTGTTGATGTATATGTAACTTTGGAATGTATTTCATCTATGTATTTCATATATATTTATTGTACCCTTATTAGTGATGTGTTATTCCTCTATAAGGAAGTGTCGTCATGTGGATTAACAAGTGTCGCAAGTGTGTGTACTTGCCGATGGGTTATTACACCACCATGTGTGGGGTCGGCCCTGAAATATATATTATATTGTGGATGTACCTAGCTAGACAAGTCGTCCCCATAAGGTCACTGGGAAAACAGGTTAGTATAAATAGAGATCGAGAGATCTCTATTTAGATCATTCGGAAAGTCACACTTCTCTCACTCAGAAAGTGGTGCACTAGTGAGGAGGAGGATCATCTACTCTAGGAGACTATCTCAAGTGTATTTTGGTTGTACTTTGGTTGAGCCATTGCTCTCTCTATCTCTAAGGAAGTTGTGGGGTTTTTCACCTTAGGGTTTTCCCCATGAAAACTATGTGTCTCTTGTCTCTCATGCTTTTGATTCTTGTGATGCTTGTGATGCTTATTGTGATTGTTATGCATTGATATAGTGTATATGTTATTCTCTCAGTAAAGATCCAAGAGTATTGTGAATTAATGCTCAAAATTTAACACTTCTTGGCCTATAAAAGATAGCCATGGGCATGCATCTCATAAGAGAAATTTAGATCAAGTTTATGTTGTTGGAATTGCATTGGAACTTCTTCCACCTCTTCCCATACCTATTAGCATCTCTCAATCTTCCTTTCCACCTTCCTCCAAGGGGAAGCATTTCTCCCATTTTTTATTTCAAGTTATTTATCATTTAGTGTGGACAAAAAGGACCTCCCTAAGGGAGATTGTTGGCTTACCTTTGAATTCCACACCTCCTAGGTGACACTTCATGTAACAAGCTTGACCATTGGGAAATATAAATTGGTTCTAGCATTTACTTCTTGTTGTGGTTTGCATATTTTCACTCCCTTTTGCTTTGTTTCAAGTTATAATTTTCAAGATTTTGTTTTGTTTTGTTTTATTTTGCTAACAAGAACCTTTCAAGATCAATTTGGAGTCACTCACATTTGTTTTTTTGTAAAACAATACTGGGCCTTGTTGACAACCTCAAAGGATTCCCCCCAACATGGGAAGGGTTGCACACCTTTGTGTAAATTTTCCCACAACATAGGGTTATGGTTTGAGACCTTATAAAATATTCTTAGAATTCAATATTTAATAGAACCACATTCATGAGTAATGAGAGTTGACTTGGAATCACTCAATATCATTGTGATCAACAGGATATTTCAACTTGTTGGAGGCATTACTTCCTCATACAATCTTTGGTTAAGGTAATATTTTCATGATTGGAAAGATAACGATGTTTAAAACAATGCCAAGAGCTTGAAAAATTTGTTTGCAATGTTTTGACCCAAAAAGAAACCATTTAAGGCCAAATGGGCTCCAAAATGTTCTAGACTCCAAATGAATAAAGCAAGACTTGCCCCTAAAATTGGCCCTACAAGTCAATAGCTCCAATGTTTACACCTAAAAAGTAACAAAACATGAAAAATTGTATAATGATCCATTTGAATCAATAATAATCACATTTTAATGAACATCGATTTAATTGGTTTGTAGAATGGACTGGGTGGCCATTGTTAATTTGTAAGCATAAAATGATACAACTTGTTGGCATTGCTTCCTACAACACTACGTACATGTAAATGATGAATCAATGACATGTACATGTATTTTATGTTATATCTTGAATGAATGTATATATGGGTACTAGAAGAATTACTACCCATCTTTTTTGTTCATTTATTTATTTCAAACATCATATTGTTTTTAGATTGAAGGAAAAGACATTTGTTGATTACGGGCACTTGCTCCATATTGGTTTGTATTATGGTATGAAACTGATATTTTTGCATGTACATGTTTATCCCAAGTCATTTGTATCTACTTGTGTTCTTTTGGAATATCTTGGGATATGGAACTTGCAATCAAATAATTTTTCATATAAAAATCTTGGACAACAGTTCTACCTTTGATTTTATTTTCCCATGGCCTCACATAGAGATGAATATTCAATCCCTAATAATTATTTTAAATCCTATTAGGTGATTGACTAATGAATTGAACTAATTGTATCTAATAATTATAACAACATTGGAACTATATATGTTCTTCTCAATGAGAAATCAATGGGATGATAATCAGAGATAAACAACTTATTGTTTTTATGCTCATGTACTTTTTGCAAAATAGATAGAACCTTTGTGTGTGCTCGTGCTCATGCTCATGGATGTTGGTTGGATGTACATTCATTAGATATTTGCATCATTTTAATATCTCAAGAAAAGACTATTTTATTTTACATTTAATTGTCCTTACAAACTTATTTTTATTGTTGATAGGTGTTGAGTTAAATGAACTTTGGAAGCGCCTATGTGGTTATTTTGGGTGTTGATCAAGTGACCTCTGAATAGCACCAAAATTATTAAATGATGTGAGCAAGTGAGCTATGGACCATCTGAATTATTGTAACTAGTGTTGAGCATAAGCTTTGGAGCGCTAAGACAGTTGACTTAATAGTGTTGAGCAAGTGGGATCTGGAGCACTATTAGTTGAGTAAGTGTTGAGCAGTAATGCTCTAGAACACTTAGACTCATGATGATTAACTGATGTTCAGTTGGGAGCTCTGGCGAATTAGTAATCCATTGATTATTTATTTAATACTCAAAATATTATTATTATTTTATTCTTTCTAACTGGCTTGGACTACCACTCAAAGAGGGACTGAGCATGCAAGATTTTAGAATGGTCAATAGCTAATTACTAAAGATCAAACTAGATGTTAGGTGAGTAAAAGTATTTTTTTAATTAATTAAAGAGCAAAATAAATTGTGAGGATTAAAATAAACTAAATTATTAATTAAAGATAAAAACAGAACTATCAGTGTGTCTCACAATTAACTGAGTGAGTTAATCCTAATTCCTAGTAGCCTTGTTCTCATAGAATCTTATAAATAACAGAGAGAGGAACTTTGCAGGGGCAAGTGTTTTCCAAGTTCACTGGAGGGTTCAGCCGTGAATCTGAGCGCTCAAACACCATATTTCTGATACTTGGTGTGTCCTAGAAAGAGGACAGTGGGGAAAGTAATGGAATTTATTTGTTAAGAAAGATTTAGACCAAGGGCTAGTAAACGGACCTTGTGACTACTCTATTGTAGTAAGGAAGATAGAAAATTTACCCTAGGACTTCTAGTTCTTTTCATGCTCAGTTGGGATCGGGGGTGACCTATGGAACAATCCAAGAACGAGTTGAGGTCTATGGTTGGGTCGAATGTGGAAGTTCCTAAGTCAGTCGGATTACAACAAAATACTAATAAGTATCTTTAGTTTTTCTTTCATTGTTATATCTCAGATATTTTATGTTATAGATCAACATTTATTACTATTAGGTTATATTGTTCACATAATTTTTTGTGTCAATTGTATACATGTTAAAATTTGTTTGAAAGATTTTTTTCATTTGATATTTATCATAATTATCACTTCTAAATTATTTGTCATGCAGTATCTACTGAGTATTAGAATTAGAATATCCGTTTTTTTTGTTTTTTTTATAAGATCATTTGCTAAAATATTTAGCCATGATCACGGGTTGTCTTTTGAGAAATATTAATAAGGATAAAACTCCCATTATCATCCACACACAGAGAGAAATCCAACGTTAGGATTTTTGGGAAAGAGCCCTAAACTCTGTTTGGTTTATTAAATATATATTTATAAAGGATATGTATTAAATAAAAAGATAAGACTCATATATTTATTGAATGGAGTTCTTATATGAAAAACATAGGTCTTATATACATATATATATTAGTAGCTAGAACTTATGTGTTAAGTATGCAGAGCCCATATAGTAGTAAACAAATTATATATGTACTAAACATAGCCCTTATAATTTAAGCACATATCTCATATAACAAGAATTTCAATGTTAAATAAATAGAATATGTATATACCAGCCCTTATCTCTTGAAAATATCCACATATACTTTACTATTGGTAAAACACCAATATCATACCCAAATTCTGTGGGGTTGGTAAATACGTATTTATAAAGGATATATACATATATATTTAAGAAACAATATAGTTATACACACACATACAATGCTCACATATAGTAAACCATTCTCATATATTATCGAACATAACTTCTATTAAACCGAACTCATAGTGAATAGAGACTAGATAAAACAAAGCTCTTTCATTTATCTACATCATCCACATACATACTATTAATAAACATCTATTAAAATTATAAATGATATTTCCACTACAATTGTTACCACACAGTTAGTATGTAATCATTATTAAACACAGACCTAGATCGAATCCCATGGAACTTTCACCTCAATTGGTCACGCTTCCAGCGTAGACTGAGAATCGCTTCCATTTAATATCTAATACATTTACACCCTAGCTAGGACACACAAAAGCGTTTGAATTGGGCTCTATTGCTCTTATAATTAATAATTAAAAATGCAAATAGGGATTTTCCCATACATCTACAGGAATGTAAACGAAGATTGGAATACACAGAACCATCATCCATCAAACTTAGCACAAGGATCAAATCCCCTTGGACGGCATGAGCACCCATAGTTAGATATCATGCTTCTAGCGTAGATCAAGAGATTGGATCTCATAGATAACTAGGTAAACTCTCTGAAATTAACTAAGGACATACGCATCAGAACTAAATATAGTAACCATCTCAGAACTAAAAATAGAAAGCAATGGAACCACAATAAATTCAGCTTCAGTAAATTAGTTATAGACCATCCAATAAACATGGATAGACTCAGAGTATAGCTAATAATAAATATAGTAAAACTATAGATAAACAATAAAATTATAAACTGATGTGATTTATCAAAGTATACAGATAGTACCCAACAACAATTACACTGTGTATTAATTAGATTTCAAAATTAGAGCCCAGGGCCATCATTTGCAGAAACACTATACAGAACCATAAAAATTCCTAAAACAAGCTTAAACATTGAAATGCATAACCCATGGGAAAAGTTCCCCTTTAGATAACGATTACAAAACAAAAGAAATAGAGTATTACTAGCAAAAGAGAAATTGATAAGCTTCCCAACATCTCCGTGTCTCTCTGAATGGCACAACCATTAACCATACAACACATCAAACTCACAAAAACCAAAACCCATCAACACAGACTGCTTAGAGAGACCCTCTACTGATTCGCATGAAGGGAAATGATCTTCAATGGACCTGGGGCTTACCAGAACCATTGGCTTTAGGGGACTCACCTTCCTAAATGATTCAAACTCCAGCAAGCGACCTCGAGGTAGCCAACAAAAGACTCTTCCTAGCATGCAAGACCAAAACTGGAGTTAGTAAATCAACTAGTGAAACCTTTGTGAATTGAATGGAACTCAAACCATAACGATCAGTAACAGAGCATACCTTCACGCGATTCCAACTTGAAAACATTGACACCATTCTATTGTGGTTGTGTACAGACCGAGAGCTACGCTCTGGTCATGTGCAGACATCCTCCGAAACAATGGAGCAGCAGAGAGCCTTTGCTCTCTCTCTCCAACACCCAAACCCCAAACAACACTGAGAATTCGATTTTTCTTAGAGTAAATCGCATACCACACATTTTCTAGCGTGGAAACCTCCCATGATGCCATCACATGGCCCTCATTAATTTTTGCAACTACCTCCACTTGTGTTTCAATCTTTACCCTTATTCCTATAGTGAGAGTCCTTGCAGATAGAGGATAGGTGCATCATACAAGGGTTAGATATTAATACTTTGATGTCCACCCCCTTGGGACTTTTGATCCTTATCACCTTCTTTTACCTTGCTACCTTCTCCCAAGTATAGGAGATACCATCTTAGCATTCTATACAGCCACCTATCACAAAGTTAATTAACATGCATTAGCTTATATAGAATATAAGTAATCCCAGGTACCATGTAACCCTTCGTACCAACCACAGAAGTATAGTCATAATTCATCCAAATTCAATTACAGTAAAAGCAAAGTCAATCCTAGTTACAAAGGTACAAACATAGGGTTTGGAGCATGCATCAAGAACAAATACCAAGCACAAACATTCTAGTAAAAGAGTGTGAAACAAATATTCGTGTAAGTCTAGCATATCATATCAACAAGTAAAGATTCAAGCAAGCAAACCATACACAATCGAAGGATCAATGAAGTGACCATAATCAGAACCGGAATGAACAGGTTATCCATATCTTTTACTCAGTAATGATGTTAATTTTAGAGAAACCTTAGGTCTTGCATTTAATTAGACCCTATACAAAAAATTAAATTAAGTCATATTTTTAGGGACATTACAAGTGGTATTAGAGCCCAGATTCAAAAAATCAAGGCCTATGAGCCTACACTACCACTGCAAAACTAATAAACTAATAAAATTTGTTTGCTTGCACATTGAAAAAAAATTCAGGACAAGACAAACAACATGAATGCTGAGAGAGAGGATAGTCAGCATGGGAACCTGAACTCAATATCTCAGGAACATGAGCTGGTAATAGAACTGAACGATAGTCTTGGAGAAGTCAAAACTTCTAACTTACTAAAAACAATACATAGCCTATAAGCATAATTTCGTAGCTTCAAGGATGATAACTTGAATGAGAGACAGGAACAACATGAAGTAAATGAGGCACTATTGCAAACCTTAACCAGAAAGAGAAATCATAGGAAGACAACCCACTTAGCATACATAGATGTGAATAAACAACACCACAAAAAGAGAGATTGTATCCCAGAATTTAGGAAACATGAGGAGTCACGAGAACAATCCAACTCATCCAACTCTTTTGGCCATGAATTAGAGCACTGTTCAGATTCTTATGCATCATCTCCTTGCAAGAAGAAATACAAGAGAGAAGATAGGTTGCAGGGAGAGTTTAGGAAAATTATGGCTCCAACTTTCAAAAGAGACTTGGAATCGGGAGAGAGAGCCAAAGAATGGCCGTTGGGAATGAACAAATACTTTCAGGTACATAAGTATTCCAGCTATATGAAGGCCCATTTGGCCATACACAATTTGAATGGTAAGGATGCCAGATGGTGGTAAGATTTAAAACACACTAAGAAGATAAAGAGAACAGAACTCAGATGGAAGACCTTCAGAAAATTATTTCAGGAAAAATATATGTCAGAAATGTTCTTCAATAAGAAGATAAAAGAATTCCATGAGTTACAACTAAATTCCCTTACCATGGATGCATTGATCAACATATTTTTAGAACTATTACACTACATACCCCATGTAAGAGATAAGAAAGTGAAAATACAACAGTTCTTAGGGTGCCTCCCAATGTTCTACAGGGAAAAAATTGAATTTGATGCACCCAAGACCTTAGAGGTGGCCTTATACAAAGATAGGCTCTGCTATGAGCACAATCAACATAGAAGTGAGACCATAAATAAGAAGAAGGAAGAGGTAAGGACCTCTTTCGACAACCAAAGGAGAGGATTCAAACCACCTCCATATCAAAGACAGAATAACATTTTTCCAGCTAACATAAATTTCCCCAAATTCGGGACACGGTCAAATAGTCTAGCACAGAGTGTTAATAAACCTACAGTGGATAGAGGGACTAGGAAAACCCCTGTGCTAGGTAGATGTTGGGGGTGTCAAGGACCCCATTACTACAGGGATTCACCAAATAATAAAGACACCAGAGATCTAAATAATTTACAAGAAGAGGCAATGGTAGAAGACATGGTATGGACACCCAGGATATGTGCTGCCTTGGAGGGAAGACAAGCAGACCATTAATCCACTATGGTCAAAATAGAAGGTAAAATATCAAACATACATGTTTCCATTTTGATTGATCCTGGGGCTGCTTGTAGTTATATTTCCCCTAAAATTGTTGAAAATTGAAAATTAAACAAAGCAAAATATATTAAACCATGGATGGTACAGTTAGCCACGGGAACAAAAAGAAAGATTTATGAACTTGTTAAAAGTTTTCAGCTTGACATGAATGGGTTTCAAACTGAGGCAGACTTACATATTTTACCTTTAGGTGCATACGACCTATTGATAGACATGGATTGGTTAGAACAACACCATGTCATGCTTGATTGCCTAAAAAAAACTTTCACATGCATGGATAAGCAAGGAAACTAGAGGAAGGTACATGGTATACCCAAGAAAGTTTCTATCCAACAAATATCAGCCGTACAAGTCAAGAAGTGTGTAAGAAAGGGCTACAAACTTTATGCAGTCAACATTCGTAACTTAGAAAATGAAGGAGAACAACAAATTAAATATTTTCCTGTTCTAGAAGAGTACAGAGATGTATTTCCAGAATAAATACCCGGAATACTGCTAAAGAGAGATTTGGATTTCTCCATAAAACTAGTACCTGGATCGATACTAGTTTCAAAATCCCCTTACCGCATAAGTACACTTGAGTTAGTAGAGATGAAATTACAACTGCAAGAGCTGATAGATAAAGGGTACATCCGACCTAGTGTATCCCCATGGGGAGCACCCATAATTATGATGTACATGTGCAAGATAATAATAATGAAATCCACATCTCACTACATGAAGGAAACAAGAGCAAGGGGCATGATTATCCTAACGTTAGGGAAGGACATATTGAATCCATGAAGTCAATAGATGAGGGCCAAGTGTCCTAGAGAGGACTGATGGGCCATCAAATGTTAGTTTGACTCATGTGACCCAATTAATTAATGCTACCAAGAGGGAGGCAGTTGAGGTAGTTATTTTCTTGAGGAAAGGAAGTTGTGGGTCTGAGTTACCTTGTGTGAGAGATGTTTCAGTCAGCCAGTCAGTATGTCTGTCGAAGAGTATGGAACAATAGCATGTTAAGGATTCAGTCAGTCATCCTATTAGTCATTAGTTAACCTATCAGTCTGTTAGTCATCCAACTAATGAAGTTATGTGGTTAAGGAACTCAGTCCTTTGGAGTTGTATCTATCTCTCCTTGTCAAGAGAGGAAGTCATACACTCTGTCTATTCTTCACTCATTCTATCATCGACCAACCTATCACTCTCACCTATGGAGAAGAGTCAACCTTTTCCCAAGAGGAATATGAACCTAAGCAGTGACATAGTGGGAAGTGAACCTAAGTTTCGGTTCGTGGTCAAGACCATGAGCCGCAAAGATAGATAAATAGTGCAACTTCTATGCATTCTTCTATGGAGCTAAGCAACTGAGTGGTAACGAAGTACCTAGCTATTAGCTTGAGCCTAATCATCTTGAGTTTGTGTCGAAGACCTATGTAACTAAGTTTTTTCCTTGAAGTGTTTGAGCAAGTCCCAACAATTTGGTAAGAGAGTAGTGAAGCATCACGATTTCCCAATCACTCACCTAAGGAGTCCCATTCCTTGGTCTTAAGTTAGCTCGAGTGTATCCATTCATGAGACCAGTTGTAACAGAGTGGTATGTGGGACAATGACTGAAGAAATTCTCTTGGATCCATTGGTTATGCGAAACCAATATTTGTAATCCCTAGGAAGACAAAGCCTGTAGGCATATGATCTGAGGTTTGGGTGGTATTTCCATGCACACACTTGTATAACACATGGAGGAAGGTGACACCTGAAGGACCGTTGAGCAGTGAAGGGGTACCTTCTTGGTGTTCTGTGGGGAGGGTATTGTGGACCCCAAGCTAGCCGAGTCTGCACATGGCATCTATGGTTCTGGAGGTAAACTAGATCTAACTATTTGTCCTATTTATTTGTTGTGATCCCTGAACAGTGGATAAAGTGTTGAGCATCGAGTGGATTAAGATCCAATAGCGCTTGTGTGATCTCCATGTGGAATAGCAGGGCTTGGGTGGTCTTTCTATGCACACACTAGAATAGAAACTACGGGGTGTTGTGTGGGTTAATTACTATGGGACCCAAGCTAACCGATTCTACACGAGGTCGATTGCTAGTATTGAGTACCAGAGTGGTGTAGAGCACAGATCTAGCTAAGATACTAGTGAAGGTTGTGATCTACCAGTGGAATAACGGGGTTTGGGTGGTATTTCTACACACACACTGGAATATCACCTACGTGGTGTTGTGTGGGGCAGGTATTGTGGACCCCAATCCAACCGATTCTATGTGATATGCCTGTAACTATGTAGAGAGTCACTAGTTAGCATTTCTCTCTACTGCATTTATAGGCTTGATAACCGAGCGAAGGCTGGCTTGGATTGAGTGGTAAGTTAGTAAGACTGAGATAGCCTGCTAACCCAGCAGAGGCTGGATTTGCTGGGATATTATGCCTATTTTATTATGGGAGAGAGCTTTGGATAGTCCCCCTTTCCTTAAGGTAATCATGTATGATGCAGGGGTGGCCTCCTAGCAAAAAGACTATATGCTAGATAGAGTGCCTAGGGTCGGGTGGAACGTTGCTCTTATGTAGTTAGTTGCTCAGGAACACTTCATTTGAGCTAAGTGTTATGTAATTTTAATTTTTTAATTTATTTCATTATATCATTGATAATCAAACTGAATGATAAGAAGTATGTTGTATGTGATTGCATATAGATAATGGTAGGTATATGGAATTCCACCATATATGTCATGCTAACTTTGCAAGTACTGTAATATCCCCCGGGGATATAAAATGGTATTAGGGACATATAACTATCTCTCTATGGATAATTAGAATATTTTAGCACAGCAGAATAATTTTATAAATATTTAATTCTTATTTTCTACAATTTAATTATGACAAAATATCGATAATTCCAAATAAATTAAAATAAAATTCATAATTGATCAAGAAAATTGAACCAAGGTTTGTAAATATTATCCAACACTATCTAACATAATTATGCATTCATCCCAAGCCATAACATGGGTTATTTGCACCTAAAAAGGTCATTTTCACTTAATTGTGATTAACTAGTAATTAGTGTACTAATTGCGACACTTAGCGCATAATTGATGACACTTAACATAAATTCATTTGTTTATCAAATAATCGTAATTTATCAATCCCAATGGCTAATTAAACCTAATATCATGTAAATAAGGCCTAATTATCATTTTCCAATTAATTAAACAAAACAATTACGAAAAGGACTTCACAAGACTAGTTAACTAGTATTTAACACAAACAGTTAGTCTTGCATGAATTCAACACACAAACATGCCAATGAAACAAAAAGTGAACCTACAGAAATTATACATATATTTAAACATGCACATACAGCCAAATAAAGTTTCATTTTCAGGTTAGATCCTTTCGCATAAACGATGATTCTTTCAAGCTAAATCAATGCAACTAGTTAATAAACACTGCTAGGAATTTAACCTGATCAATTGTACTAAGTTCCAGAGAACGCAGAAGCAAGGGTAAACATATGGAAAATAGAATTCTACAAAAAAATTAAAGTACCAAAAACAGAGCATATGGCTGTACATTCCAAAAATTATGAAAACATAGATTCAATCTACAAACTAGTTACCAATTTCCACCGACTTGAAGCTAGTTTTTGTTTCTAGTTTCCAAATGCAAAACAATAAGAAAGAATTGAATATTGTAGCTCATGGAAATAATATAATAGGTACACTATAGAAAAATATATATATCTTTCCGCTCATAAACATTCCTCTTATTAATTCATCAAACTAGCTAAATCTACTTCTCCAAATTGGCTACAAATTGAGGAATCAAGTAAGATAAATGCATAAAAATTTGCATAGTCATTCAGAAGCAATTCCAACTCTAAATACCATGTATTATCGGTATTATCATAGCTATAACTCATGTAAATATTTTTTCAAACACTTCTCATGCAAATTCATAAATCCATTTAAAACAATTCTTTCGAAGGAGCTAGTGAATGGAAACAAAACTAGGATTTCAATAAGCAAATCTAGAACTATCTAGGAAATATTTCACACATTTATTCATAAATTTCAAGTGTAATTATAAGATCTAATATCAGTTATATCAATCAGGAATTTTCTCAAACATTTCACTTTCCAAGTCTCGAAACCACATAAAACAACCCAACCAGTGAACTAGTTTTCGAATATAGGATATAAACATTGCAGAGAGGTGTTTCTAATCATTCCTAATATATTGCACAATAAAATTACACATAGTATAAATATCTGAGGCACAATTATCATATGTGTATAAGAGGTTCCAAATAAACATTTTTCTCAAGAACTTGCTCACAAAATACCAAAAACTAGTTAGCTATTTTTCCCAAAAACTAGTAGCATAATGTAAGTAAAATCTATGAGAGATTTATTCCATAATTAGCTCATATGTTTTCTCATACATTTCATGTGAACGCATATAAGAATCATATCAAATCCAATTAATTCAAATACACATTAAATAAAGTACTTATCTTGCAAAATATGCAACCGAAATCGACCGTGCCATGTTCCACCCAGCCGTAGACACAATGCAAGATAAAACTCACTTTGAAATGGTCACCCCCGAGATAGAACGTTGATGCCACAAGCAAGAGTGAAATCAACTACAAAACCCATCTAACATTGGTCCAACCACAATCCAATGGCAAGTGGAGTCCACATCACTTCCAATCCAGGATCTCCACTGGCAATTCCAGGACAAAGTTTTCAGGAGAAATCAGTCCAACCACAACCCAATGGAAATTCTTCCTCCACTTCCACTCTAGGGAAATTCCAGTGACTCCAGGACAAAATATTCAAAAATATATCAGTCCAACCTCAAATCCAATGGCAAGTGGATTCCACATCACTTCCAATACAGGATCTCCAGAGGAAATTCCAGGACAAAACAGTGGAAATTCCAGAGTAAATCAACATGGGAATGACTTCATCAAGGGCATACCAACCATCAAAAACTCATGTCAAGAGAAACGAAAAACAATCACACTAGCACCATAGCAAAAACAAGAGACAATATCATGCATAACCAACAAGAGAGACTATCTTCCATCCACCCCAAATCCCATTTCCCAAGAGCAATTCAAATTGGGGGGAGAGAGGGAGACACAAGGGAGAAGTTACATTCCAAACTGAGCAAAATGGGAGTTACACTTCTCAAGAGGGCGCATTAAAGGGGAGAGGAAGAGTCCTCATCAAGGTGGGAGTTACAAATTTTCATGAGGGACGCACTAGGTGAGGGAAAAACTCTAACTCCAAATAAAATTAATCCCAGAATAAAATAAAAACCAAGGGGTAGCATAACGCATGATGGTGCATAAATCAAGAGGGTCCACCAAGTCCAAAAGAAGGGTGTATCACATACATATAGGTCAAAACACAAGGTAACACTTTTCCCACAACTCATTTATCATAACATCATGGTTCCTCATACTCTTTTTCATGGCATCAGTCGATCCGATTATTTTATTTTATTAATTAATAATGTTCAACATAATAAAAATAATAATAATGTGAAAACCATAGTCCTGGCACCTTGTGCCATAATATCCAACATAATAACAACAATAATATGTCCAGGGGCTAAACCAGAGGGTCATTACAAGTACCCAGTGAACGGATATCGTAAGTCAAGTTACCGCGGAGTGGTTGGAATGCACAACAATGGTTGTGCAGTAAGGGAGGGAAATTGCGTAGTAAATCATGTGGTAGTTATCTTGTGCACACAGTGTGGCCATGTGGTAAAGATATGATAAGAGAAAAAGGGTGCGTAGATTAAAGTATTGGGAACACAACATTTCCACGATGGTTTAAGAATATATGGCACATAGTGTTGCATGGTAATTAACCCAGTTCTAGACAACAATGTCTTGGTATCAACGGGTTAAGATGAGGAAATTATATCCCCCATGGTCATGATAGGAAATTGATCCCATTGGGAACATGACAAAGTGGTATAAGAGCAATGGTTTCAACACTAGGCCTCTGAGTGAAAAAGGAATCATGTGTGGTAATATTAAAGTGATTATTAAGATTATTGATGTGTTTTCTAATAGATTTTCTTTCATGCACAATGCTAGCAGTAGCAGAAAGGTTATCACAACAAAGCAAAGAAGGAAGCAAGTAGAAGGACTTGGATTTAGCTAGTTGAATGATGAGCATGGATGATGTGAAATAACTTATGATTGCACAAAAGATGCTATGGGAGAGGATGTGTGTGGTGGCAACGCAAAAACAAAATCCAATGGAATGAGGGTGCAAATCACACCTCTGAATATGGCATAAACTATGAAAAGTTTTAATGAAAGGATAACTAATGAGTAGGACAAGCAACATCATATCAATACTTCCATACTGCAAATCCTAAGAGACCTTCAACATAAATCCAATTTGGGGTCAAAGCATAATAGTGGTAGTAAGGATGGAAAGAGTACAAGTAGTCTCTCTAGAGGAAGGTCGCGACACCAAGAAAGAAGTGAGTGTATAAGGAGGATTAGTCTTTTTACATTAGGCACTTCGAGAAGCAGAGTGAGTAGATCAAAAAGCTCTCCATATGGCTCAGTGCATTCGGCCAAAATATCTAAGAGGAGGAGGCCTTGAAGAGATAATTCCTCTAGATAATTCAAGAAGGTTCCACCTACATTTTACAGGGAAAGTAAGTTGGGATAGAGGCTGAAGCATGGCCTCTTGGAATGAAAAGATAATTCAAGATTCATGAGTTTTCTGGGAATGAGAAAGCTAGGATTTCCATCTTTAATATGAATGGAAGATCTTTGGTTTAGTGGGAGCATCTTAGCCAAGTGAAAGTCTTCAAATAAAGGAGGATCGAATGGAATCAGTTTGAAAATTATTTCAAGCATATATATCTTTCTAAAAGATACTATGATAGTAAGGGCAAGGAGTTCCATGACCTGAAGTTGGGATAAATGACAATGGAGGAGTATGTGCACAAATTCCTAGAGTTACTCTGGTATGTGTATTATCTCAAAAATGAGAAGGCGAAGATTCATAGATTCCTAAGTGGGCTTCCCCAAAACTACCATGACAAAATTGAATTCATGGAACCCAAGACCTTGGATGACATTATTCAGAAGGATATGCATTGCTATGAGCAGAGCAAGGGAATATTTGAGGAGAATCAAGTGGGCAGATGAAATTCCAAGGGGAGGTTTGATCCAAGGAAGAAATAGTTCAGATATATACCCTATAATAATTAGCAAAGGAATGTGCGATAGGAACATCCATCGCTAGGCAGGTTCCAATGCATTATGCCAAGAATAGGAAGGCCCAGAGAACCAATGCAATGTTGGGGATGTTGAGAGAATCACAAGTTGTATGATTTACCTCATAAAAAGGAGTAGTCATGAAGGATCCATAACATTGAAGGAGTTGTCACAGTGGAGGACGTGGCCAGAGTGACTACTAGAATTTATGTATCTTTGGATGATCATAAGGAATACCACCAAGCTGTAGTGGTGGAGGTTGGAGGTAATATTGTCATGCAGTTCGTTTCTATTTTAATAGACTCAGGATCTAGTCATAGTTATATTCATCCTAATATTGTTGAAGTTTGAATGCTTAAGAAAGGTAAGCATGGAAAGTCGTGGCTATTCCAATTAGCCACATGTATAAAAAGGAAAGTGAGTGAAATGGTAGACGAATGTCCGTTAATGTTGGGCAGTCTATCCAACACATCAAATCTAAACATCCTACTATTATGATTGCATGACATTCTTATTGGAATGGATTGGATAGAAAATCACTTCACCAAGCTCAACTACTATAATAATTCTATTGAATTCCTTGACGATGAAGGTAAACCATAGATAGTGAAAGGTGTGTAGAAGAGGGTTTCAATAAGACAAGTTTCCCCGTTGCAGTTGGGAATGTACTTCAAGAATATTTTTCACATCTATGAATTTTGTGTCCCAATATCAATAAAAGGTAAAGGTATAGCACCAACATTTTCTAGTGCTAGTGCCAGTTGCAGCCCCAGTGTCGAAATCCCCTTACAAAATGAGCACTTTGGAACTGGTAGAGTTGAAAATTCAACTGTAAGAGTTAATGGAAAAGAAGTACATTAGACCGAGTGTGTCCCCATGGATTTTTCCATTGTTTTTCATTAAAAAGAAGGATGGAACCTTGCGACTATGCATTGACTATAGACAACTCAATAAGGTCATAATCAAGAACAATTATCTGTTGCCTAGGATAGATTATCTCTTTAATCATATCAAGAGAGCTAGATTATTTTCTAAGATTGACTTAAGGTATGGGTATCACCAGGTCAGGATTAAGGAGGAAGATATCCATAAGACAACTTTAAGGATGTGGTATGGCCACTATGAATTCACTGTAGTTCCATTTCGTTTAACCAACATGCCAGCTACTTTCATGTGCCTACTGAATAGTGTGTTCAACCAATATTTGGATAAGTTAGTCTTGGTAGTCCTAGATGGCATCCTCATCTATTCCAGGAATGAAGAAGAGCAAATAACATATCACATAAAGGTATTTCAGGTGCTTAGGGTGCACAAGTTGTATTCCAAGCTCAGTAAATCTGAGTTCTACCAAAAGAAGATTCAGTGTTTGGGTCATGTCATCTTAGTAGAGGGAATTTAGGTAGACCCAAAGAAGATTGATGCAATAGTAAATTGGTCTACGCCCAACAACATGAAAGATGTTTGATATTTCATGTGATTGGTAGGATACTATATGAGATTCATCAAATATTTCTTGAAAGTGGCACACCCTATTACGTCGCTACAGAGAAAGGATGCAAATTTTACATGGTTCAAGAAATCTGCATAGAGTTTCTGACACTTAAAGGAATTTCTCACTAGTGCCCCTATTCTGAAGGTCGCAGATCCAAATAAATATTATGTGGTATACACATATGCTTGCATTGAAAGGATTAGACGAATACTTATGCAGGATGGACATGTAATATGATATGAGTCCCAAAAGTTGAAGGACCATGAGAAGAGCTATGCAACACACGATTTGGAGCCAACATCCATAGTTCACACCTTGAAGAGGTGGAGACACTACCTGCTTGGAAGAAAGTATGAGTTATGCACTAATCACTTGAGTTTAAAATACCTATTTGATCATCCGAATCTGAATGCTTAGTAGGCCAGGAGGTTAGAATTCTTGACAGAATTCAATCTTGAGATCAAGGATGTTAAGGGAAAAGAGAACAAGGTTTCCAAGGTGCTTAGCAAGAAGTCTCATGTCACAGCCATAAGATTGTGTCATGTTGACCTTAGAGAACGAGTCAACATGGTCACATTTGCAGATGGGAAGTTGTAGTGCTCCTCTATCCGGAAGGGCATTGAAGTCCTAGATTTTGAAATTAAGTTTTGTAACTAGCCCCTACGGAGTTGTTTTTCTTTCTTATTTATTTCAATCATAAATAAGTATCATTATGCTTTCATTATGCTAACTTTCTGCATAATTTTAGTGATTAGAAAATGTCTAGTAGCATACAGTGCACCTACATATAGTAATTTTAACAACATACATATAATTGTAATTTCTTGCATAATACTCAGTATATTGAAATATAAATCATTTTTCTAACTACCAGTAGAATACTTGGACCGATGTAGGTTGTAGATTGTTCCCTTGCTCCTGTAGCCCTTCCTGTACAAGCTTTTGCTCCCACAGAATTTCCGTTCCAAGCCTTTATACCAAAAATGGATGAACCACCCTGCCAACCAGCTCTTATCGTGCTGGCCCTAGGAAACTGACGGGTTTCCTAGCCCCCGAGCCCACAAACCAATAATCCCGACCACATCTTTCCTTAGTACCTTTCCATAGTTCAAGAGTTAACCCCACCTCAGTCTTTGAGTTTCCCACCTCCTCAAAGATTCAAGTTCTCCCCCTCCTCGGCATTCCTCCTTTTCATCAAAATACTAAGTGTACTTCTCCCAAAAACCAACCCCCTCTCATCTCCGTGAGACCATTGCTTTATAGATCCATTTTCCTCCTCCAAACTTCATTCTCACTCCACCGCCTTATCCCACCAGGTTTTTGGGATTCTAAACCATTAATACCATCACACTAATCAAGGATAAAATAATATTTAAATATGCTTGTCAGATTTCTTGTTTCTCTCGAGTAGTGGAATAATTCAATTCTAATTAAGGTTGTCTTTTTGTGTAGATTTCCTATCGTTCTATTTTATTAAAAAAAATAAAAATAAGCATGACTTGCCTTATCTAAACTTATGGGACAAGTTAAATTGTATAGAATTTATCCCACCGCTTGATCTTTAAATGTGGATAGGATAATATAATAAATGCAAACTTGAATTTACACATGGATGACATTCATGTCTTTATTACTCAACTAAATCTTGATTCGAAAATGTGGTTTGACTTACAATTAAAGTTTAAATAACAATATAATATGGAATATAATAATATCACAAAGACTCACTTTCAATTGTTTTTAATAATTTTGTTCCTTTTTATTATTCACATAAAACAATCGTGATAAATTCATCCATTTGATGCAAAACATTAAGCTATGTTATTTGACAAGGATTATAATAACAAATAAGATTATGCATGTTAATAACAACATTAATAATACTAATAACAATAATAATATTAATATTAAAAATATTTAATGATAATTATTTTATAACACTATGACCTTAAAGGTTATAAACATAACATTGAATTACTTCTAACAAACATAATTTGACTTTTCAATGAGAAGGACAATTATGCTAGAACAAACAACGCTAATTGTGTAAACTAAACAGGGACTATGTTAATACAACATTATCCCCAACGCAACATAAATGATGCTAAGCACAACAGTATTTCCAACAATTAGTTACTAATGCATGTAATTAACAACTAATAGACTGATCCATTTATGCATATTTACATGATTAACAACCATCATTCGGACTTCACTAATTCATGACTGAGTCTTATCTAGAATTCAATCACAACCAATAGTTATCACATTAATACTAGTGTACATGTACAAGGTGTGCATCCGTGGCCAGCGTATGCATAGATTGTACTCGTACTATAAGAAAACATCATTTCCCCTATGCATATATATTAACTTCAACAAAACAATGATTTGTATTGACATAACAATCATACATACAAACAATCACAAATACTTAACCCATTCAACATGCATAAATCATAATCATTTCAGCATCATTAGGTATTGATAAATATCCAATTAAGTTGTAACATTTATGTTTTCCAGATTCACCATAATTAATCAATCAATTATTTTTAAGGAAGAGGCACCTACTACCACTAAATCAGGGTCAAGGGATACCCAACCCTCAACAATACTAACTAACATATCCCCCCACCCTAACCTACATCCGCATCCTCCCTATCCGTCCTCTGCTAGTACAAAAGAGTATGTTAGCTATACTGACCTAGCCACATAGAACGTGAGAGCGGTAGCGTTGGCTAACTAGCGGACCTAACCTCTCCTACCAGGCATCCGACCATCGCCATCACAACAACTTGGGGAGCGTGTCTCAACATGGCCCTCCCATGACCTCGGGTATCATAGAAACATAGGGTGGGCAATACATCCATCCCTCTCAACATACTGGGTCTACGCCCTTATCAACTCATACTTTGTTGCTCTCGAGATTATTGGTTTGTGTCATCGTATCATCAACTTTGGTAAACAAGGCTCTCTGCAAAATAGGTACTATACCATACTTCATATCAAGTATCCCGCTATTGCATAGCCCCGATATCTTGCGGATTAGTACTTTGCAGCCATACATTTATAACAATATTTACATTCTATCATCGTCTGATCCATATTGTCAACATCATTTATTTCATCACATAAAATCATTAAATCGATCACAGCATAAATACCACATCATATATATCACATTTCATCCAGGACGATTATTAAACATACACCGTCATTATGAAATAAAAGAATCTCTTGATAACTACCACATAGTAACCACATAAACCTAATAACATCATGAGGATGGTAACCTCATAACATCATAACCATTGTATCAGCATGGGCATAGTAACATCCTAAACATAGTAGCAACATATCATCATGTCTAACATGCCGAAAATATAGTTCACTCTATCTAGCTGAGTCGAACAGATAATTAGCAAATAAAGTGAAAGGTGTCTAACTCATAAACATGCCTAGTCAAAATATGGGGCAAGCATCCATAGCGGTCCTACTAGTCTTGGGTCGACCACCTCCTTTGACTGTGCCTTGGCTACCCACCCCATTGATATGGTGCTCCACATTGTGCTCCATGGTTTCCCAACGGTCCAACCTACTTCCTGAGCAGTACATGCCTAGAAGAGGATGATCTCTCCTATTATTATTCAAGGGTTCCATTCACTTAGTTCGAATACATATTCTCCAGATACTCAGAATATCATAAACAACCAATATTCCACTCCAATAGTGCCAAGCTACAATTTATTTTAAATTTTGTTGTGTGTTTAAGCAGATAGGGTACCTTCAAAGTATGAAGTCAAGCAAGCTTTGAGCAATGACGTCTGAAGATATTATAATGATGTCTCACCTCACCATTCTAACGAGCACCACCATCATTACCACTACGATGACCCTGAGCATGATAATAATTTCTTGTAAGGTAACTCAGTGTTTCCGCTGCCACATTATTTATTTTCTTGTTGACAGATTTTTCTTCTTTAGTTCCTTAGTGTTTTGAATGGTAACCGAGGTTCAATTAAGCATTCAAAATAATTCAATATTAGATTTTAAGCTTTGAAATCCAGCTTGATATTTTCAGTGGAAATCATGGTAGGGTTAATGTATGCATTAATAATTGTTAAATCGAATATATTATTTTCATGACTTCTATTAAAAAAAAAAAAAACTTTAAATTTAAAATTAAAATGATAATTGATGTTGATTAAATGTTTTGATTAATGTCTAAATTAATGATATATCAGATTTTAATTAATGATGAAATATGTTTATTTTTAAATTTTAGGTTTAAATTGAACTAGAATGTGAAATAGTGATGTTGATAGTGGAATACTAGTGCTTAAATTAAGTTAAATAAATTATTTTTATTATGTTGAACCATTAAGATTAATGACTGGGTTTAATATGTAGACTTGATCAAACATTAATTTATTTATTTAAAACTTAGAAAATCCATTGCCGAGACTTCAACGTATAGTCGAAGAGACGAAACAAACACATAATCTGAAAACAAGGAACTGCTCAAACGAGCATGGCGAGCTGAATGCTAAGACGCTAATTTCAGTACATGACAAAATCATTAATGAAAACGGCCATAGATTTCAACACGTTGATCCTAACAAACTGTTCCTTGCACATAAGTATAAATATAGGCATTTCTAAACCTTTTTTTTTCGATAGAGGAATTAATGATTTGATGTTTTGATCATGAACATAGAATCAATCATTGTAATAACACATCGAGGTCGAGGTCTAGGTCGACCACCTTCACCTCCACCTCCGCCGTCATCATCGACATCGCCATGATTCTTCCAGTAATGGCATAGTGTTGATCCTTCCATAGTTGGCATTAGGAATAGGTTAGGTTTTTACCTCATTGTGGTTTGTATGAAAACATATATTTTATGGTATTATAATCATTGTCTATGTTCGAGTGTTGCAATGATGCAATACAGTGAGGAAAGGCTATGCTATACATCCATAACTTACGTATAATAAATAAGTTACATTACCCCTAAACACCTTCGTTTATAAGAAAACGTTAAAAGTCTAGTTGTATTGGCAAACACCATAGTTTGAGCTAACATAATTGAATCTAGGCATCAAATTGGTAAATAAATATATGTGCACAAGTGTTGGATATTGATGCTTGATAGTACTAATTAATCAGTATGATGTATTCTGCCACATTGTGTGCAATTAATCATGTTTCAATATAGTAAGTGGAAAGAGATTGAAGGAACTAGGTATGTGCGAGAAAAGGGTAGGGGTTATATGCCGCTAGTCTTGCTTAGGTTAAATTGTCATGATGGGGAAAAATATTATTGAGAAACAACTAGGACTTAATAATTACAAAATGAACAAGCAATAAAATATAAAAGTAGGTAAATTATTGAGGGACTAATGAAGTTACCGTGAATGAACATGCGCCGAAACCTCAACAAGGTTAAGTGAAATAATAATACAAGTAAATGGGATAATAATGAAGGAAGAATAGGAATCAATGTGCACCTCAATGAATAAAGTTACGTTGTTTAAACCCATAACAGATACTATGAGTGAACTTAAGCATTTTGATAAGATAGAGTTACTAAAAACATTCTAATAAATGATAGTTCTCCTAATTTAATATTTGTTACAATACTTATGGTTATCAAGGATGCAGATTGCTTATTAACACTAAGGTAATAATAATGTTTGACCTTAGGATGAAATAACAGGGATCTTCATCTCCTAGGAGAGGTATGCAAATCTTAAAGATCCTTGTAGTTGCTTGTTGAATAATTAAAGATTATGAACTCTCAGCTCTCCATTTTAAACATCGATTATTCTATGCTAAGTTAGATCAATATACGCTTATAATGAGGACTTGGTTGTGTGACGAATAAACTCATCTAGATGAGGTAAATTAAGGACATGGTTATAGGTTCATAGTATGATGCTAAGGTGGATAGCACCTAATTATAACCTTTAATAAATCTAAATATAATATTGAGATTCTACAGAAGGATTAATCTAAATGTCTCTTTAATTATTAGAATACATATTAGGGTATTAAAGATATAGAACCATAAGATAATATCGGCATAGTTGGTCAAGTCAAATCTAAGTAGGACAAGTATGGCCCACACCTACTACTTGCAAGAATGAAAAGGTTAGGCATCACGATTTTTCCCGCATTATTGTGACCATAACTTTAGGACGAAGTTTCCTGAAGGGTGGGTGTATGTAATGCCCCATATTTTGACTAGGCGTGTTTATGAGTTAGACGCCTTTCACTTTATTTGCTAATTATTTGTTCGACTCAGCTAGATAGAGTGAACTATATTTTCGGCATGTTAGACATGATGATATGTTGCTACTATGTTTAGGATGTTACTATGCCCATGCTGATACTACGGTTATGATGTTATGAGGTTACCATCCTCATGATGTTATTAGGTTTATGTGGTTACTATGTGGTAGTTATCAAGAGATTCTTTTATTTCATAATGATGGTGTATGTTTAATAATCGTCCTGGATGAAATGTGATATATATGATGTGGTATTTATGCTGTGATCGATTTAATGATTTTATGTGATGAAATAAATGATGTTGACAATATGGATCAGACGATGATAGAATGGAAATATTGTTATAAATGTATGGCTGCAAAGTACTAATTCACAGGACATCGGGGCTATGCAATAGCGGGATACTTGATATGAAGTATGGTATAGTACCTATTTTGCAGAGAGACTTGTTTACAAAAGCTGATGATACGATGACACAAACCAATAATCTCGAGAGCAACAAAGTATGAGTTGATAAGGGCGTAGACCGAGTATGTTGAGAGGGATGGATGTATTGCCCACCCTATGTTTCTATGATACCCGAGGTCGTGGGAGGGCCGTGCTGAGACACGCTCCCCAAGTTGTTGTGATGACGATGGTCGGATGCCTACTAGGAGAGGTTAGTTCCGCTAGTTAGCCGACACTACCGCTCTCACGTTCTACGTGGCTAGGTCAATATAGTTGACATCCACTTTTGTACTAGCAGAGGAAGGATAGGGAGGATGCAGACGTAGGTTAGGGTGGGGGGATATGTTAGTTAGTACTATTGAGGGTTGGGTATCCCTTGATCCTGATTTAGTGGTAGTAGGTGTCTCTTCCTTAAAAATAATTGATTGATTAATTATGGTGAATCTGGAAAACATAAATGTTACAACTTAATTGGATATTTATCAATACCTAATGATGCTGAAATGATTATGATTTATGCATGTTGAATGGGTTAAGTATTTGTGATTGTTTGTATGTATGATTGTTATGTCAATACAAATCATTGTTTTGTTGAAGTTAATATATATGCATAGGGGAAATGATGTTTTCTTATAGTACGAGTACAATCTATGCATACGCTGGCCACGGATGCACACCTTGTACATGTACACTAGTATTAATGTGATAATTATTGGTTGTGATTGAATTCTAGATAAGACTCAATCGTGAATTAGTGAAGTCCGAATGATGGTTGTTAATCATGTAAATATGCATAAATGGATCAGTCTATTAGTTGTTAATTACATGCATTAGTAACTAATTGTTGGAAATAGTGTTGTGCTTAACATCATTTATGTTGCGTTGGGGATAGTGTTGTATTTAACATAGTCCCTGTTTAGTTTACACAATTAGCGTTGTTTGTTCTTGCATAATTGTCCTTCTCGTTGAAAAGTCAAATTATGTTGGTTAGAAGTAATTCAATGTTATGTTGATAACCTTTAAGGTCATAGTGTTATAAAATAATTATCATTAAATATTTTTAATATTAATATTATTATTGTTATTAGTATTATTAATGTTGTTATTAACATGCATAATCTTATTTGTTATTATAATCCTTGTCAAGTAAACATAGCTTAATGTTTTGCATCAAATGGATGAATTTATCACGATTGTTTTATGTGAATAATAAAAAGGAACAAAATTATTAAAAACAATTGAAAGTGAGTCTTTGTGATATTATTATATTCCATATTATATTGTTATTTAAACTTTAATTGTAAGTCAAACCACATTTTCGAATCAAGATTTAGTTGCGTAATAAAGACATGAACGTCGTCCATGTGTAAATTCAAGTTTGCATTTATTATATTATCCTATCCGCATTTAAAGATCAAGCGGTGGGATAAATTCTATACAATTTAACTTGTCCCATAAGTTTAGATAAGGCAAGTCCATGTGTAAATTCAAGTTTGCATTTATTATATTATCCTATCCGCATTTAAAGATCAAGCGGTGGGATAAATTCTATACAATTTAACTTGTCCCATAAGTTTAGATAAGGCAAGTCATGCTTATTTTTATTTTTTTTAATAAAATAGAATGATAGGAAGTTTACACAAAAGGACAACCTTAATTAGAATTGAACTATTTCACTGTTCGAGAGAAACAAGAAATCTGACAAGCATATTTAAATATTATTTTATCCTTGATTAGTGTGATGGTATTAATGGTTTAGAATCCCAAAAACCTGGTGGGCTAAGGCGGTGGAGTGAGAATGAATTTTGGAGGAGGAAAATGGATCTATAAAGTAATGGTTTCACGGAGATGAGAGGGGGTTGGTTTTTGGGAGAAGTACACTTAGTATTTTGATGAAAAGGAGGAATGCCGAGGAGGGGGAGAACTCGAAGCTTTGAGGAGGTGGGAAACTCAAAGACTGAGGTGGGGTTAACTCTTGAACTATGGAAAGGTACTAAGGAAAGATGCTGTCAGGATTATTGGTTTGTGGGCTTGGGGGCTAGGAAACCCGTCAGTTTCCTAGGGCCAGCACGATAAGAGCTGGTTGGCAGGGTGGTTCATCCATTTTTGGTATAAAGGCTTGGAACGGAAAGTCTGCGGGAGCAAAAGCTTGGACGGGAAGGGATACAAGAGCAAGGGAACAATCTACAACCTACATCGGTCCAGGTATTCTACTGGTAGTTAGAAAAATGATTTATATTTCAATATACTGAGTATTATGCAAGAAATTACAATTATATGTATGTTGTTAAAATTACTATATGTAGGTGCACTGTATGCTACTAGACATTTTCTAATCACTAAAATTATGCAGAAAGTTAGAATAATGAAAGCATAATGATACTTATTTATGATTGAAATAAATAAGAAAGAAAAACAACTCTGTAGGAGCTGGTTACAAAACTTAATTTCAAAATCTTGGACTTTGGTGCCCTTTCGGATAGAGGAGCACTACAGAAGTACACAAAAGTGAGCACCAGAGTTAAGCAAGTAGAACTAGACTAGAAGTATGATGGATATCAATTGGAAGAAGATGGAATTCTTCTACTTGAAGGGAGGTTGTATATTATGGAAAACGTAGAATTGAAGAAGTTAATAATGGATGAGATTCATTAGAATCCATATTTAGGTCACCCAGGATATCAGAAGACTGTGGAAGCAACTAGAAAGTAGTATTTTTGGCCATTGATGAAGAAGGATATCACGCAGTACATAGATAGATTTCAAAAGTGCCAATAAGTGAAAGGTGAGCACCAACACCCAGCAGGATTACTACAACCCATTCATATCCCTAAATGGAAGTGGGAAGACATATCTATGGATTTCATTATAGGATTTCCAATGACAGCGAAGCAACATGATTCGATCATGGTGGTAGTGGGAAAGATTATGAAAGCATCACATTTCATTCCAGTCAAGTTAATGGATGTTGACATTGCATAGATCTTCATGAAGGAAAAATTCAAGCTGTATGGATTTCCCAAGTCAATAATATCAAATAGAGATGTGAAATTCACATCAAATTTCTAGAAGGGATTGTTCAAGGAGTTGGGAACTCAACTAAATTTCAGTACAACCTACCATTCTCAAACACATGGTTAGACCATGAGGGGTTCACTAGCAAGGAAATATCATATCATGTCCATTCATATTGGGGGTTTGAATACTCTTAAAAACCTCAAAAATATATTGCCTCATATTAGGGGTCAAGGGGGGTTTTTAATTTGGCATAGTAATATAAATATTGGGGGTTATTTTATTTGGGTGGGATGAGGAATAACCTACAAATCATGGGATGGATTCATACCTCCAACTCATGGGCTCAATTCATACCCACCTAAAATTTAAAGACCCTCCATTTATTTGATATTTCTTATGATCTTATGTTTTGCATAAATATTATAATAGTGTACCAATGATAATATCGATGGAAGTCTCTTTGGATTACTGGCCTTGAGCAATACTCATTTAATAACTTATTTAGGCTTGGTTTGAATTGATGTTATATTGTTTTTCATCTTTAAGTTAAGAGATGTAGCTAATTGGGATTTCTGGAGTTGAACAATTGTACTGCATTTTTTGTAGGCATTCGAGTAAAAGATCTGCCTCTTCATTTTTTAGGTTGGGTTTTATGTGGGTATTGAGATTCAA
The DNA here is from genome assembly GCA_027924585.1 of Larix kaempferi. Classification (NCBI taxonomy): domain Eukaryota; kingdom Viridiplantae; phylum Streptophyta; class Pinopsida; order Pinales; family Pinaceae; genus Larix; species Larix kaempferi. Next base: position 566,325 of record BSBM01001704.1, on the reverse strand, counting down.
TCAAACCTTGCTCCATGACAACCATGAAAAGTGAGATCAACTTTCTTGGATCAGTAGAACCAAGAAAAGTGAGATCAATCTTTCTTGACTAATTATTTCTTTCAACTTTTTGTATTCTTATTTAACATTTTCACTTTGCTAGTTAGGAATAGTTGTTAGATTGAGATATATTTGGCACGTTCATAATTTCAATTTCAATTATTTTATGCAAGGTATCCATCTTAATATTTTATTGGAATTGACATGAACATAGGTGAAAATTTAAATCCTTATTTACATACCCTATGTGTTATCGTTACCATGAAAAGGTATCATATAAGTCTCACCATCTGTGTGTCTTTATAACTATTGCATACTTGAAACCTAATAATGGATATGTTACCCTCTCTTGTAAAAAAAAAAAACTAGATATAACCCCAGAAAAGGTAACTAAATGTTGTTAATTCCCTTGATTGCAAGAATAAATGTAGAGGAAGTGGAGGAAATTCATTGCATCTTGTGAATGACCCAAATCCAAGCTATGCACATGATCATATGGTTTTATTGGAAAGTAAGAGGAATTGTGTTGTGCTCATTTGGGTTCAAACATCAACGATGTTTGTTTTGATAGGAAGGTAGGGGAGTCCATCCAAGAAAGGGTTTCAATTTTGAATTTTTATGGAGTTTAATTTATTAAGATTATATAAAACATGAGCTCTTTATGGCTATACTTATATTTACATGACATGATATTGGTAGATTGGAAGACTGTGGTGTGAAACATATGCAATTCTCATATTTTCTAAGCATTACACTAACTATTGGACTATCATCCTTTTATATTGTTTGTTATGTTGATCTCTTGACTAGGTTTCATTTTATACATTTTCCCTTCCTAATACTATTTCATTGGATCTTCCACTATCCAAGGCTACAAATTGATCAGTCACCACTGCAATCCTGGTGGTATCATTATTAGCATTATACTATTATTTTATTTAGCATCATGTTTTCTTATACTAAGATGTGTTAGGGATCCTGTTTGTTACAACTTGGTAATATGATATAATGGGGATATTAAAAATGGGTTGATAAAAATGGATACTTACAATATATGGTGAAACTAGGGGTTTTCTTAATTGGAAAGGCATATTGGGAGGGGGGTTCAACAATAAAAATTTAGGAGGAATTTTCCAATATTTAGTAAAATTAGGGATATTCTTTAATATCACGCGAACGACTGTGCTATGTAACAAGTTTACTCAGTGAACTCCCCATGGGTTAGACAAAGAGAGTAAATCAAGTGTTGGAATATATGTTAAGGATGTATGTGATGGATAATCCATCCAAATGGGAAGATTACATACATTTGGTTGAATTTGCTTACAACAATGGTCATCAAGATTCTTGGGAATGAGCCCATTCGAATCCATGTACAGTAGAAAATATTGCACTCTAGTAAGTTGGGAAAACCCAATGAACAAAGTAATACTTGGACCATAAATGCTCAAGTAATTAGATCAATAAATGATTAAGATAATGCGGAACTTGAAAGCAGTGCAGAACGGGCAGAAGAGCTATGCCAATCTAAAGAGAGTGCATAGAGAGTTTAAAGTTGGAGATCATTTATATTTCATATTTAAGCTAGGGAATATATCCTTGAGGCTTCTAAGCTAGGCCAAGTTGGCACCAATATATTGTGGTCCATTTGAAGTCCTTGACAGAATAGGACCAGTTTCATATAGCCTGCGCATATGAAAGATCATATTGTTTTATGTGTTTCTTTGCTTAAGAAATATATACATGATCCTAATCACATCATTAATTGGAATGTGATTTAGGTGGAAACCAAGGGATAATTCCAAGTGGATCCTATGCACATCATAGGAAGGGAGGAGATGATGATCAGGAACTGTGCCATCAGATAGGTAAAGGTGTAGTGGAAGCAATATGGCCCAGATGAATTTATGTGGGAGCTAGAGGATGCCATGAGGAAGGCCTACCCACTTTTGTTCCATTTTGAAAACACTAAGGACAATGCTATTTTAAGGGGGAGGGTACTATAATGTCCCCAGTTTTGATCCTTGACACAATTATGTAAACAATGTAATGTATGCGACAATTATAAGGAACATGGTGAGGAGCCCAAGGAAAATCCCCTATCATGGACATCCCATATATATATATATATATATATATATATATATATATATATATATCAACAAGTGATATGGTTAGAGAACCATGCGTAGTTTAAGTGCAGCAATATTGTAATTATGATGTACATCTTCAAGATAATAATAATGAAATACACAACTGACTGCACAAAAGAAACAAGAGAAAGGGACGTGATTATACTCATTAATTTTTTATCTTTAATTTGGAAAGCAATAGTACTTGAAATCAAATAATAACCATACACATAAGAAATCACATTTGATGCATGAATTTACCCTGGGAAACCCTCTATGAATTCAGGGAGAAAACCCTAGTAAAACCTTCCTTAGTATATTGATAGATAGCAGAGAATGACTTTAACATCAAGCACCCCTGATGCAATAACAGAGAAAGATAAAGATAAAGAAGAGAGACTCAGAATAATATCCTACACAAATAGAAGTTCCTTCCTTCAAGGAAGAAGAGAATTCGCTTCACATTGAATTCATCAATCCTGTATAACATATTTATATATTCTTCACATGCATCAACTTCTACTTTTATCTTCGGAATTCATGATGAGATCGCCCTCCATTTGGATGTATCAATCTTGCATGAAGAAGAGCACCCCACTTCTCATGCAGTGCATTAACTCACTGAACTAAGTCTTAGGATGAACTCGCCCCTTAACTAAAAGCTTTCCCACTTAGTTAAGTGGCTAACTTAAGTGTCGTCATGCAAGTGTCGCAAATCAAGTGTCATATTTTAGTTTAACATGAGTGTCATATTTTAGTTTAACATAAGTGGCGTCATGCAATCACACTTAGTTAACTAGATCTTCTTTGTTATAACTTAGTTAACTCTCTTTAACCGATTATTTCTTGTTCATCACTGTAGTGATCAATTCGAGTTCTCCTTTGATTTACTGAAGTTTAACAATTTGAATTCTCTCTTAATTAATTCTTTTATGTGCAACTCGAATTCTCCCATATCTTACCACATCTTATCTTTATCTCTTCTCTTATATGCATGGTCCACATGTGCCAGCTTATTTATCATATCAAATATACTAAGGATATTTTCCCAATGATGTGATCATATTGTCCTACTATTGTTCCAAGTGGTTATATGCTAAAGTAATTCACTCGAGGGGTGGCCAGTCCCTAGGGGATACTTAATATCTCAATCATGGTTAGCAGTACATCACACACCATACATGATTCGACATGCAAATCATCACCTCAACACATGAGGCACCACCTCGACACATGAGGATCTGTCTTGACACACAAGACCTTAGCATTGACTTAGCAAGATTGTACAACATCATCACTTTGACATACAAAGCACTTTCCTCAACACATGAAGCTTAACCATGCTTGAGTCTAACTCAAGATCCTTATCCAATTTTCATGATTCCAACTTAGATTCCTATAAGAACTACCTCGACACACAAGACTCAATATTGACACACAAGATTGACCTGCAGAATGACTCATGATTTTGTAACTTTAACAATACTAAGGTTAGGGAAGGGCGTATTGAATCCATGAAGTCAATAGATGAGGGCCAAGTGTCCTATAGAGGAATTATGGGTTGTCATATGTGAGTTTGACTCATGCACCCCAATCAATTAATGCTTCCAATAGGAAAGTAGTTGAGGAAGTTATTTTCTTGAGGAAAGGAAGGTGTGGGTCTGAGTTAACTTGTGGCAAAGAAGTGTCAGTCAACCTATCAGTGAGTCTTTCAGTTAGGCTAATAAAGAGTATGGTGCAATATCCTATAAAGAAGTCTATTATAAAGCATGCATTTGTATCATTCAACTTGCCATATTTTTAGTCATCCAGTTAATGAAGTTATGTGGTCAAGTAACTCAGTCCTTTGGAGGTGTATCTATTTCTCCCTGTCAAGAGAGGAAGTCATACACTTTATCTATTCTTCACTCATTCCATCATCAACCAACCTATCATTCTCACCTGTGGAGAAGAGACGACCTTTTCCTGAGAGGAATTCGAACCTAAGCAATGACAGAGTGGGAAGTGAACCTAAGTTCTAGTTCATGGTCACGACAACATGGAGTCATAAATATAGTTGAATAGTGCAATTGTTATGCACTCTTCTGTGGATCTAGGAAGCATAGTGTTAACAAAGTACCTAGTTGTTAGCTTGAGCCTGAGTATTATGAGTTTGTGTCGAAGACCTGTGTGACTGAGTCTGTTCCCAGAAGTGTTTAAGCAAGTCCCAGCAGTGTGGTAAGAGACTGGTGAAGTGTCACAATTTCCCAATCGTGCACCTGAGGAGTCTCATTCATTGATCTTAAGTCAGCTTGAGGGAAATCATTTGTGATACCAATTGTAACAAAGTGGTCTATGGGACAGTGACTGAAGTGATTCCCTTGGAGCCATTGGTTGTGGGAAGCCAAGGTTTGTAAGCCCTGAGAAGACAGAGCATGTAGGTAGATGATCCATGGTTTGCGTGGTATTTCTACTCACACACTCGTATAGCACCTAGAGAATGGTGACGCAAGATGGACCATTGAATGGTGAAGGGGTACCTTATTGGTGTTGTGTGGGGCATGTATTATGGACCCCAAGCTACTTGAGTCTATGTGAGGAATCTGTTGTTCTGGAGGTAAACCAAATATACCTGTTTGTCCTATTAATTTGTTGTGATCCATGAAGAGTGGGTAAAGCACTAAGTGGATTGAGATCCAATAGTGGTTACACGATCTCCATGTGGAATAGGTGGGGCTTGGGTGGTATTTCTATGCAAACACATGAATAATAATTGTGCGGTGTTGTGTGGGTCAGGTATTGTGGACTCCAAGCTAACTGAGTCGGCATAGGATCAATTGATGGTATTAAGTACCAGAGTGGTATAGAGAGGGGATCTGGCTAAGACACTAGTGAATGCCATTATCTGATGGAATAGCGAGGTTTGGGTAGTCTTTCTATGCACATATTATAATAGCACTTGCACGATGTTGTGTGGGATGGGTATTATGAACCCCAATTTAACTGATTCTGCGCGAGATGCCTACAACTCTACAGAGAGTCACTAGTTAGCATTTCCCTCTACTACCTCTATAATCTTGATAGCCTAGTAGAGGTTGGCTTGGGTCGAGAGCTAGTTTGGTAAGACTGAGATATCCTACTAACCCAATAGAGGTTTCCTTAGCTGAGATCTTATGCCTACTTGACTGTGGGAGAGATCCGTGGATAGTCCCCCTTTCTTTAAGGTAATCATGCCATATGCAGGGGTGGCATCCTATTAGAAAGAGTACATGTTAGACAGAGTTCCTAAGGCTGGGTGGAATGTTTCTCTTACACAGTCAGTTGCTCAGAAATACTTCATTTAAGATAAGATCTATGTGATATTTTATTGTTGTTATGTATTTAATTATATGATTGATCATCAGAATGAATGGTAATAGGTATGGTGTATGTTATTGCATATAGATAATGGTAGGTAGATGTAATTCTACCATATATGTCGCGCTAACTCTATAGGTATCCAATGAATGGACATCGTAAGTTAAGCTACCACAAAATGGTTGGATTGCACATTTATGGTTTCCTAGTAAGCAAAGGCGGTTGCCCAGTAAATCGTGTGGTGGTTATCTTGTGCATGCAGTGTGATCATGCAGTAAAGATATGATAAGAGCAAAAGGTTGTGCATATTAAAGTATTGGGCACACAATGTTTCTCCAACAAGTAGAGAATATATGGAGCAAAATATTGTGCAGTAAATAAACCAATTATAGACTATAATGTCTTGGTAGCAGTAGGTTAAGAAGAATAAATTAGATCCCCTATGGTCGCGATAGGACACTGATCCCACCGGAGATGTGACATTTCACTCATCTCAAGATGCTTGAGATGGATTTGTTGGATGAGGTTGAATAGTCACATCTAATAGTGTAACCTAAAGCACCTTGGGATGAGTGAAAAGTCTATCATCCATTTAAACTTTGCCAACTAAAATTATAATAACAAATTCCCTACCTTCAAAGGTTAATAACATATTGATGCAAGATATTAACTTGGAAGAAGATAATATGGGATTACATTTGGATAACAACAACCTACCAACTATGATCGTAAGCATGGGGAGGAAAACTTTCTTGTTACTACAATTTTGAGTTGGGTAGAAAGCAAGAGGAATTTTTTAAGATATATAAATTTTCTACTAGAAAATTGGAAAAATACTACCAAGGTTAACCGTCTTTTGAACAATACTTTTTTTATAAAAAAAAAAATTAAAAATAAAGATGAAATAGGGGAAATAAACAATACCCATGCATGGGTCTTAGAATATCATATACAAGAATAAAAAAAGGTTTTGGCATGAGTGTGACCAATTAACTGTGGCATGAACTTCCCCTTTGATACTAAAAAACAAGAATAAAATTTATTACCAAATGTTTGATGATGGTGACGCAAATTCCTCCATGGTTGTATTTCCTTAACACTACTATAAAGTGTGAACCCTGTCAATCCCATACCAGATTGTGATGTTCAAGTGTGGCACATGCATTTTAACAATGCTTCTTCAGGTGAACGATGTAGAGTTGGCATTAAATTACATTCTCCTTTAGGGAAATTGCATAATTTTTCTTCTCATATTAACTTCCTTTGTACAAATAACATTCTTAAATTTGAATCTTTACTTTTAGGACTAGAATTAGTAATTAACCTAGTTTGTATACATCTAACCATGTTTGACAATTCTAAGTTAATCATAAATTTGGTAAATGTACTTACACTCATCAATTAGTTTGGGATTATCTTGAAAAATTTATATCTTTTAATTTGATTGACACTCAATGAGGTTTGAATGCAATAGCTAACAAACATGCTAAGTAAATAAACAAATGTTAAGGGATTAAACCCACTACTTCATAAAATCTTTGTATAGGCCTCACATTCTAGATAATGATGAATTATGGCAAGTCTTTCAAAATGATGAAAAAATGTGTTGTTTTGTTAGGGTCCTACCCTAAGCCACCTTACTATAGGATGTAGTCATGCATTGTATATGGTCATCTATTGGGAATAAGGATAAGTAGTTAATAGTCAAAAATCAATGTAAACATAGTCTCTCTGTTAATTAAGACCCACTAGGAAGTTTGTACTTATTAAATATTTGACCATGTCAAATATTTAGGGTTTTGGGTCTGGGAATCCTATTTAAATATCTATAAGGCTATTAATTTTTTTTTAAGGATTATTGTAATAGAGTTGTTCTCAAGTGAAAGGTCCCTTAACCTTAAGAGGCCTATGAACATTGCTTCCCAAAACTATTCTCATAATATAAAGCTTATTTCCTGCAATATTTATCTTTCTACTGTCTAATGTCTCTTGTTTTTCTCTATAAGTTCTAGTTTATTAGATCTTAACATCTCTATAACCTATGTTGTTTTAAGTTTTAGGTATAAATAACACCAAAGGTGGTATCAAAGCCACTTTCCTAAGCCAACATGCCTACAATATTTCATAGTTTTTTTCAACCTAGAGACATGTTCCAATGTCTTTAAATAACCATAGAGATTTGTCATTCAATGGGTAAAATTGCAGCTGGGGAACAATACACACACCGAATATAGTTGGTACTTAGTCATGTTGTACACTCGCTTGGTGCAGTTGTTGGATACCATTGTAACTCGTATTGGCACTCCTTCAAGTAATACTACATCATACAACACCTGCACATGGAATCTCACGTCCAGATACCCTCGAGCATATCAGAAGCCCACTCGATCACATGAAAGAATTTGTATATCATCCAATGAGTCATCTTGTTTCTATAGTGGCACCAAGCATAGTAGTCGAGAATATACTCTCATATACTTGGGTAGGTGGGTAGTATGACTAAGGGTATGATTGAGCCTCCATGGTTAGCACCCTAATAATTTGGGCCAAGTACTGTTATTGGACCCCACACATATATCAGAGAGTTATAATACCTAAAATTCGCTTGTTTTCAATACCCTGGAAACCATGGAAACACTTATATCTACAACCTTCCAATGAAAATTCATCATTCTATTAGAGTAGTCAATGCATCAACCTGATTCTCTTTGGGAAACCACATGAAATTCCTACATCTTTGGATATAGCATGAATTTGGGAATTATGTTAGTGCAGTAATATTCAAGCAAGAGTAGTAGTCCCACCATATTGTAAAAAAAGTATGGGGGGTCCCAAAAACCCTTACTTGAGACCCATCTCAAATGAATCATTGCATTGTATTGACCAATTTGATATATATCTCTAACAACCCTTTTTGGTGGTCCCAAAAACCCTTATTTGTGACCTATCTTAACAAAATAATTGATTCATGTTGATTATTTTGATATACATATCTTATAACCCTTTTTGTGTGGACCTAGCACTCACCTTTCAACACCAATGGTACATATTCGTAACTTCAGAAACCGAGGAAACTAGAGAAACCAAAGTAACTTGAGAAACTAGGGCGACACATGTTGATGTATTTGTAACTTCGGAAGATATTCACTTGTATATCGTATGTATTACATTTGTACTTTATTGTATCCCCGACGGAGATGTCTTATTCCTTCGATCGGAAGTGTCGTCATTTGTATTTCCAAGTGTCGCAAGTTATATTGTAAGTGTCGTAACTTATATTTGATGGGTTATTAGACCACCTTAGAGGGGTCAGCCTAGTATGAGTTAAGTGGAAGGGTTATTAGACTCCCTTAAGGAGTCGGACTAGTTAGGGTAAAAGGAAGGTCAAGTTAAAGTATAAATAGAGTGGTTGCACCACTCTATTTGCTCTTTCACTCACACATCCAACTCGCATAGTGTAGAGAGAGGAGTGCACACAAGTGGAGGAGGAGTAGCTGCTGGAGACATCTACATTCTTGGGTTTCATCTTTGTGATATTTGTATTGGTGTTTATTCTATCTCTAAGGAAGTTGCGTGGTTTTTCACCTTTATGGTTTTCCTCGATGAAATGCTTTGTGTCTCTTGTCTCTTGTGTTTGATATGTTGTACATGATTTTCTCTCAGTTAAGATCCTAGATGATATTGAATTCAATGATGAAAATATAACATGGTATCAGAGCTATCCTGAAGGAAGGCATTGTATGGAATTTACGACACTTGTTGCACTTGAGACAAATTGGAAGCTAGGGCTTGGTATAGTAAAAACTAGTCATCGTGGAACTTTCGCTATAAATCTGTTTTGGAGAAGATTCAGGATTTGAATTTTTTACAGGATGAATATCATATACAGATGTACCCTGTGCAAAATTTTCAGCCTCATATTCGTTGAACTTTGTGAGATATGATCCATACAATTTAGGGTTTATGCCTCTTCCAGACTGTAGCCCTAAACAGGTGACCTAGGAACAAAGGTCATATCTCGAGCTAGGAATATCCAAATAGAATTCTGTAAAATGTGACAGTTAGGGCATGGATGGTAGTTTCACAGGTCCTATTTTTAGAGGCCTTAGTTATAACAGTGATACGTGGCACTCTGTACAAGTTCATTATGTTGTTTCATCCCATAAACAGGTCATGTTGTGACACTTAGCATATCTCTCTCATGGAGAATCCATTGAATCTCAAATCTATCGGGTTGGAAATATGATAGGTTAGTCTCCCACAGGCCAAAGTTTCAGACCCTGAGGATCCGAAATTTCATATATGCACCAGAAACAATATGGCATATCTTTCTGTCAAAACAGAATTGGATTCTGGGCATTTTCATTTTTTGCTTGTCACTGTTGCGGGAAATTAAGGCTTTTGACAGAAGTGAAATATTGGAGTACTATCAGCATAGGATTTCTCTCCTCGGCAAAATCAAAATTCAGAGACCAAGATCAAATTTTTTGGTTGGGTGAATCTCCGGGAAAGACAAACCCTAATTTGACCTTTGGACCAGAAAAACCAGAAAACCAGAGTTTGACAGAAGTTGCAGATCCAAAATTCGCAAGTCATTTTTGAAGTGTCAATTTTTGTAGTTTTTAAAATCTGAGCACACTGGCTTGCTCACCTCAGTCAATTTCATCTCCCTGTCCATACAAAATTTTGAAATTCCAAGCTTGGAATTTTAGGGTTTCTTTGTCAAAACCTAGCGAGCTCCAAATCCAGTTTTAGCAAATCAAGTGGTAAGACCTAAATATTTTATTTCCATTTGATTTTCTCATAAAGATGTCTCACCACACCAAGCTTGAGGATAAGCTTGAAGGGGTTGATAACTTCCGAGCATGGAAGTATAGGATTGGGTTAATCCTAGAAGAGAATGAATTCGACACCTACATAAGTGAAGAGGTTCCAGTTCCAAAGGGAGATGAGGCTAAGGCCTTACATAAGAAGAACTTGGTCAAGGCCAAGAGAATCATTGCAGATTCTGTCAAATACCATCTCATACCACATGTGTCTTCTCTAAAGACACCCAAGGTGATTTTTGATTCCTTGACCAAGTTTTTTGAAGGGAAGAACATAAATCGGAAGATGACTTTGAGGAATCTATTGAAGAATGTCAAGATACAAAGTGCATAGACCATGCAGCCCTACTTTATAAGGGCCTCTTAGATAAAAGAAAAACTTGAAGCTGTGGGAGAAGATATAAAGAATGGTGAAATTGTGATGACCAGCTTGAATGGTCTTCCTAGGTCATGGGATTCCTTCATTCAAGGAATTTGTGCTAGAAAGAAGCTCATCACATTCAGTAGGCTATGGGAGGAATGCTCGCAGGAAGAAGCTCAAATTGTAGCTCGAGAAGAAAAGATGGATATTGAAGACTAGGCTCTCACAACACACACTAGGAAGAATAATCACAAGAGGGAGCATACTCATCACAAGAAGGGTAAACACCACCACCAGAATCAGAGGGATAACTTTGGAGAATCCATGAGTGATCTTTCTCACATTGGATGTTATACTTGTGATGAGAAGGGACACTATTCCATAGATTGAACCAGGAACAAAAGCAGCTCCCACAAGAAGAAGAACAATAAGAGAAGACATCATGCTCACACTACAGATGATGATGAACCTCCAAGGAAGAGAACCAAGGAAGACAATGAAGATTCTTCAAGTGATCAAGAATATGTATTGTAATGAAGTTTTACATGAAAGAAGTAGAAGAAGCTACTGCAGAGTTGGACTCTGGAAAACAAATAATCTATGGAAGAACCTCTCATCCATTTTCAGCATTGGTTAAGGTGCACACTATCATAGACTCCGGTAGCTCCTACAAGGAAGCAAATATTGAGAGAAGGTCCACCCGACAACCAAACAAAGACAAGTATTTGAATTGTCATTTATTGTATATATGATTTCTTAAATGATGTTGTTCAATGATGTACATACTTATGTTCCTAGATTTAGGATGTATATTATGCATTTTAGAAAATTTGCATTAATGAACAAGATACTACTAATATAGTAATGGGTAAGTGGCCTATGGTATTATACAACACTCCATTGCTACTTATCTAGATTGAAACATCTTTGCTGACATGTTGGGAGTAGTGCACACTCTTAACAATGTTCTGGTAGAGATGGAAGGCATCTAGAAAATTACTGTAAGAATACGGGATATGGATGAATGTTGTATTGAAGAATTGGATAAGATAATTGCATGATTGTATGACATATGTCCTTATGTGTAATATTTTGTTCTTAAAACTATGAGAAGTTTCTAATCATGCAATTGAATTTGACTTGCAGGAAAGATCGTGTACAATCACCTACAAAAGAAGGACAATGACATTTGTTCTGAAGAACAAGCGACGGAGTTCAAGAAAAACAACCTATTAAAGATATTAAAGAATCTGAAGTTCCCAGGATCATGGATACAGTAATAGAAGGATGCTATGATTGAGGAGTACCAGTCGATCATGAAGAATGATTTCTGGGATGTGGTCCCGAGACTAGGAGGGTAGTCTGTAGTGACTTCCAAATGGATCTACAAGATCAAGCATGCTGCAGATGGAAGCATAGAGAAATACAAGGCAAGGTTTGTGGCTCATGGCTTCTCCCTGAAAGAAGGGATAGATTATGAAGAAAATTTTGCATCTATAGCCAGATATACTTCCATCAGAACAGTACTTGCTCTGGCTACAGTGATTAAGTGGAAGATACCCCAAGTGGATGTTAAGACAACCTTCTTGAATGGTGTAGTTGAAGAGGAAGTGTGTGTGGAGCAGCCACTCAGTTTTGAGACACATGACAGGGATTCACATGTGTGCAAATTGAAGAAAGCCTTGTACGATTTGAAACAAGCACCCAGGACATGGTATGACAAGATTGACAACTTCCTGATTAGTTTGGGATTTACCAAGAGTAAAGCGGATTTCAACCTTTACTACAAGGTTGAGGAAGGCAATCCATTGATACTCCTATTGTATGTAGATGACCTGTTTGTGATAGGTGAGGATGGGTTGATTGCTGATACAAAGAGGAAGATTGCTGCCGAGTTTGAGATGAAGGACTTGGGTATGATGCATTACTTTCTAGGGATGTGGGTGTGGCGGAGTGCAGATGGAATCTTCCTTGGACAAGGGAAGTATGTAGTAGAGATCCTGATCCGTTTCAGGATGATGGGCTGCAAGGCCATGGCCACACCTATGGCATCAAACCTGAAGCTATTGAGTGATGCTTCATCAGATTCGGTTGATTCCATGATGTATCATTAGATGATTAGGTCCTTGATGTACCTGATGAACACAAGACCAGATATTTTATTTGCTATGAACACATTGAGCCAGTTCCTAACAGATCCTAGACATGTTCACTTGATTGTTGTAAAGAATATTCTGAGGTACCTGAAGGGTATGGCTGATTATGGGCTCAAGTATGATGCGAATCAAAAGGTTAACCTAGAGGGTTATGTTGATTCAGATTGGGCAGACAGTGCTGCATATAGGAAGAGCACTTCGGGTTGTTGCTTCAGTATGGGATTAGGTGTGATATCTTTGTTTAACAGGAAGCAATCCTGCGTATCACTGAGTATAGCCGAAGTAGAGTATGTCACAACTTGTTCGGCTAGTTGTGAGGCAGTATGGCTAAGGAAGCTACTATCTGATTTGTTTTATCTCTAGTTGGATGCTACTTGTATCTTCTGTGACAACCAGAGTTGTGTGAAGTTTTCCAAGAACCCGGTATTCCATGACAAGTCAAAGCATATTGAGATCAAGTATCACTATATTAGGGATATGGTGTAGAGAGGAGCAGTGAAGCACCTGTATGTTGTGAAGGACGAGCAGATAGTAGATGTGTTGACCAAGCCACTAGCCAGAGTGAAGTTTGAGTACTTTAGAGAGTGGTGTTCTTCAAATCGAAGATACTTCCAGGAGGAAGTGACAGGACACAGATGTAGGAGCCCTTCCTAGCATGGTGACAGGCAGGTCTTCCCCATGGCTGTGGATGTAAGTGTTGTGTGATGAGCATCTGTATGATGCTCCGTATGATGATGATTTGTATGATCATGTGCATCTGTATGATGCACCGTAAGTGACGATGATCCGTATGATCATGAGCATCTGTATGATGCTCCATGGCCGTGGATATCTTACAGGTTATGTAGCAGCATGTAATAGGTCCCTGGGAGATCTTGCAGGTTGTGCTTGGCATGTAATCAGTCCTGGGATTCTCTTTCGAGTTTTTGCTTGTTCTCATGTAATAGGTCCCTGGGAGATCTTGCAGTTTGTTCTTCACACATGATCAGGTCCTGGGATGTTCTTTCTAGGTTTTGATTGTTCGCATGTAATCAATCCTAGGAGATCTTGTGGGTTGAGTAGTAGCTCGTAATCAGTCCTAGGATGCTCTTTTCAGGTTTTGTAGATGCACATAATCAGTCTTGAGATTCCACTGGATGGGCCATTCACAGAGATCATGAAGACCTACATGGAGGCTAGGCCTACATCCAGCATGAAAAAGGGTTGGCTCTGTAGAACTTCCCATGATGAGTAGAATTGAGAGATGGCACCAGTGATCGAGATGACAAGTGCAACAACAGTGACAATGATGCTCCAGTGATCCAATGACGATGATCCAACTCCAGTATTGAAGACTTGTGCCTATATGTATTCATGACTTGTGTCAAGAGAATACCTTCCTAGTTAAGAGGGAGTGTTGATGTATTTGTAACTTTGGAAGATATTCACTTGTATATTGTATGTATTACATTTGTACTTTATTGTATCCCCGATGGATATGTCTTATTCCTCCGATCGGAAGTGTCGTCATTTGTATTTGCAAGTGTCACAAGTTATATTGTAAGTGTCGTAACTTATATTTGATGGGTTATTCAACCATCTTAGAGGGGTCGACCCAGTATGAGTTAAGTGGAAGGGTTATTAGACTCCCTTAAGGAGTCGGCCTAGTTAGGGTAAAAGGCAGGTCAAGTTAAAGTATAAATAGAGTGGTTGCACCACTCTATTTGCTCATTCACTCACACATCCAACTCGCATAGTTGAGAGAGAGGAGTGCACACAAGTGGAGGAGGAGTAGCTATTGGAGACATCTATGTTTTGGGGTTTCATCTTTGTGATCTTTGTATTGGTGTTTATTCTATCTCTGAGGAAGTTGTGTGGTTTTTCACCTTTATGGTTTTCCTCGATGAAATGCTTTGTGTCTCTTGTCTCTTGTGTTTGATATGCTGTACATGTTGTTCTCTCAGTTAAGATCCTAGATCATATTAAATTAAATGATGAAAATATAACAACACGGAGTCTAACCAAACCAAAATCAACCCCAAAACATTCAGGCCACCCTATATGCCATAAAATTCATGTTTCAGTTCTTGTATCAATCACTAGACAAGAACAACAATGAAAGGATGAATTATAGGATAGTAACATTTGCTACAGCTCAACATGTTGGATTTGTTTTGAAACACTAGGAGCCGACCTATGAATCCTTGGGCATTGAAGAACTAGGATCTCGCACTCTTTTTCCAAAAAACATAGCCTCACTCCTTTGAGGATAAATCTTCATAGCGTCACTTTTCAAAGATTGACATGTGCAAATTCTATGGCTCTGATCCCTCAGGTTGGGTTACCTGAATGGAACACTATGTCTCAGTCCATGGAATTAAGGATGACCTACAAATGTTAAAAATTTGGCTTTTATATTTAGATTCATAAAGATGGCAGTGGTGGTAGTGGTACCAAAACTCTTATCATCATTATGCCCCCTAAATCCAATTTGTGAAGATCCTTCATGAGCATTTTGATTATGACACCACTACTTGGGTAGGTTGACCAAATTGCACTAAACTTCGAATTTTTTGAACTATATTAAAATATTTGAGAAATTAACCATCCACACAAAAGGCCCCCTCTGATTATTTTTTATGTGAATCTTTCATTAGTGGCCCTGAAGGAGGAAATTCATGCACATGTCCCTATGTAGTGGGCCCTCCATTCGGTTGAAATCCTGTGATAGAGCTCAATAATTTGAACTAGTGATCAATTCCCAACCCAAGCATGCTTCATTACTCACTTGCACAATGTCTCCCATAGATCCTACTCTTGGTAACTCCACTACCTCGTTGTTAGAATCCACAAGATGACCATGGATTCCATGGTTGAGCGTCAACACCTCAACATTTTCTACAATTGTGATGAAAAATATTTTCGAGGACATTAATGATTTCAAATCGAGGCATCCCCACATGATCCCCTTGAGGACACCAACATGGAGGATCCACCAAAAACTGATGTGGAGAATATTAAGCGCCCTTTTGGAATATGCTCTTGATCTTCCAATATTGAAGGACTAAGCACAAATCTCACTACATGCCTTATCTAGTTTCTCCACACCTCAAACATTGAAATTAGTTGATAGTGGCAATGCCCATAAATTCCATTCATCAGCGAGTGGTTGAAGAAACCCCTTTCTATATTCACCTTATCTCCAATTTCCAAATTATGATAGCCAATGGGGGTATGTGAAATGCAGGGGTCATTACGAAATACAAAACTTTAAATGGGATACTACCATCCCAAAACACATATGTTTTATATTGACATGGGTAGTTGTGATATATTTTTTGGAGTTGAATGGATCATAACTTTGGGTCTTGTCACCATGGATTTTAAAGAACTCTCTCAACTTTACATAGGTTGGGAATACACATCACCTCAATGGAATTACATCTGGTTATCCTGAAATTATCTAATCACATTGTATGGAGAAACTATTGAATAAAGGTCATTCATGTGTCATTTCCCAGTTCAATGCCATAAAATTCATGGAAACTCCTACACAAGATATTCACCTAAACTGGAAAAAAAGTTCTCTCCCAGTATCAATGGGTTTTTTAGGTAGCAAGGCATTTAGCCCCATCCCATCGAGAACATGACCATGATATTCCTTTAATGCCAGGAAGTCAACTTTCTAATGTGGATCCTTATCACCACCCTTTTTCACAGAAAAATGAAATTGAAAAAAATCATTTAGGAATTATTGGAGGCTGGAATCTTTCATCCCAACACAAGCCCTTATTCCTTTCCCATGGTTATGGTCCTAAAAAATGAAGGACTTTGGCACATGTGTCCTTATTTCCAAGCTCTCAACAAATTAACCATCAAAGATAAATTTCCTAATCTTGTCATTGATGATCTCTTAGATGAGCTGCATGGAGCCAAATTCTTCACCAAACTTGACCTTGGCTTGGGCTACCATCAAATCCATATAAAAGAGGTGGACACACAAAATATAGCCTTACACACTCATGAGAGTCATTATGAGTTCTTAGGCATGCTCTTTAGCCTCTACAAAGCCCTCATCCACCTTTTAGATCATTATGAATAATATCTTCTCCTATTTCCTTTTCTATTTTGTCTTGTTTTTCTTCAATTATATCTTAGTCTATAAACCCTCCTATCAAAACCACCTCTGACATGTTGCTCATACCTTGGAATTATTAAAATATCACTAGTTATTTGTGAAATGGTCCAAATGTGCTTTTGGGGTGACTAAGGTTGAATATTTGGGCCATATTATGACTCGGGATGGTGTACGTGTGGAACCCAAGAGAAGCTATGTAGAATTGGCCTTGCCCCAAAACTATCAAGAGCTTGAGAGGGTTCGTCAGACTTGTAGTCTACTAATGTATTTTTTTGCAAAACAATGGAAAGATTGCATCTCCTCTTACATCATTACTAAAAAAAATTCTTCCTCGTAGAATGAGGCAACAATGCAGGCATTCTCCCCCCTAAAGCATTCTATGTGTACTACACTAATGTTTTCCATCTTGGATTTAACTAAGCCTTTCAATTTAAAATGTGATTCCTCTAGTCATGGCATGGGAGTGGTATTAATACAATACATATGACCCTTATCCTTCACCATTAAGCCACTTTGTGAGAGGAACTATGGCGCATCCACCTTTGAAAAAGAAATCATGGTTATCCTTCACACAATTGACACCTAATGACCAAATTTGATCGAATGATGTTGCCATATCAAGGCATACCATCATACTCTCAAATATTTCTTGGAACAAAGGTTGTCATCATCATAGGAAGATAAATGGGTCACGAAAATGTTGGGTTATGATTATGAGATCATATATAAGAAGGGTCGCAGCAATGTGGTGGCAGATTCTTTGTCTAAGTAATTTGAATAAGATGGTTCCCTCTTCACCTTTTCCTTACCAGTTCCAGGATGAATTGATGAAGCACATCAAGAATGTTTAGCCCAAGACACATTTTGACACCTCATCCAATGGATACAAGAAGACTTGAACCCTCCTCCTGGGTTTACATGGAAACAAGATATATTGAGGTACAAGGAGCAAATTTTTCTCACCTTAAAACAAAAAATATTATATGAGTTACATTCATCACCCAAGGTAGGCCACTTGGGTTTTCATAAAACCTATGAAAGAATTAAGTGCTCATTCTTTTGGGAAGGCATGAAAAAAATATATCCACAACTTTTTTTGCATCCTATGACACTTTCTAATAGCATGAGGGTGAAATAATGAAGTCAACTAGTGCCATGTAGCCACTTCCCATTCCCTACCATATGTGGATGGACATCTCTATGGATTTCATCATGGAGATTCCTAAGGAAGGAAATAAAATAATCATTATGGTGGTAGTCTATAGTCTCACAAAATATGTTCACTTTTGTGCTTTACCACAATCTTTTACCCCCTCCCTAGTGGAACTTGAGTCTTTATGGATTATATTTTTAAGCTACATGGCATGTCAACTTCTATTCTATCTGATCATGACCCTACCTTCACTAGCAATTTTGGGCTGTGAACCATTTAAACTTTAGGGTGCTTAATTGAATCTCAACACTGCTTATATCCCCCAAATGGATGTTCAAACAGAAGCAGTCAATAAATGCTTGGAAATATGCTTGTGATGCTTTTCATTGGATAGGCCATACCAGTGGACCTCTGCCTAGTGGTGGTATAATACCACTTATCATGTCTCCAACAAAATGAAACCATATGAACTAGTGTATGGCCAAAATATCTTATCATTGATTTTGTATCTGTCAGGTACCTCAAAATTTTATGCCATGGACAACTCATTTTGCACTAGAGCATATATTCCTTGCAACCTTAAAGACAATTTGGTTATGGCTCAAAACACAGTGAAACAATAGGAAGATCAACATTTCTCCATGTCTTCCTTTCAAGTTGGGGATTAGATGTTTCTTAGACTCCAACCTTATAAGAAAACACCCCTCAAGTCTCATCTCAACTAGAGGCTCACTCTAAAGTTCTTTGGAACCTGAATAATCCTCAAATGCATTAGACAGGTAGCATACAAGCTCGCTCTGGAAAGTCACTCCAAAATTTGCCCAATATTTCATGCCTCTTGTCTAAAAAGAGTAGTGGGATCTAATTGTAAAGTGGAGACTAGCTTACCAAAACTAGATGAGGAAGGCTCCATTAGGTGCAACCAATAATAGTCTTGGCTTCCAGGGAACGAAAAATGTGTCGGTGCACAATCAAATAATTTTTTATCCAGTGGAAATATATGATGCCAGAAGATGTGACTTGGGAACCAACAAAAAAATTTACAACAATTTCCTCACCTTTAGTGTTGAGGTCAATTCTACTTTTGAAGGGGGGGGGGGGGGCATGTTAGGGCTCTACCCTAACCCACCTTACTTTAGTAGTTATTCATGCATTTCATATGCCTATCTCTTGGGAATAAAGATGAGTAGATAGTAGTCAACGATGAATGTAAAAAGGGTCTCTCTATTAATTAGGACCCACCAGGAATTTGGTACTTACTAATTATTTCACCATGTCAAGTAGTTAGGGTTTTAGGATCTAGGATGCCTATCTAAAGCGTTATAAGGCTATGAAATATTTGTTCAAGAAGTATTGTAACAAAGCTCTTCTCAAGTGAAAGGTATCCAGACCTGAAGAGGCCTGTGAACATTGCTTTCCAAAATTATTCTCATAATATAAAGCTTATTTCCTGCAATATATATATTTCTAGTGTCTAATTTCTTGTTATGGTTTATTGCATCTTAACCTCTGTATACCCTATGTTGTTTTGAGTTTCAAGGCTAAAGAACACCAAGTGTCTCCTTTTGAGATGGACAGTTAGATTATTCTAACATCATTTGTATTGAAGACAACAAATTCCCAAAGCGCCTAATTCATTTAGAAAATTATTTTCCCAAAGATATAGATTGAAAAAAAACAAATATAAAGAGCCATGTTTTATAACTTTATATGTTGAATGATTTTAGGAAGAAGTAGTGATCAATGACACAATGCAAGGCAAGTTAGAAAATGGTTTTTTGAACTAAATCTCTTCTATGTAAGAAATTTGGAATATCAAGAATAGAGTCTTTTTCTTCACAAAGTTATCTAGATCCCAAAGCAAGGTTCAATGGTATATGTTTACAAGAAAAGTTAGATAAACAATGTTTTATTAACTAGAGATTTCATTCATAAAACTTAAAACTTAGAAAGTAGTTTTGTTTTAACAAAATTGTCTTGTCCATTGGGAAAGTTTGGGAAACTATTTTATAAAGAATGGCCATTGAATTAGATATGAGACCATAAAGAAAAAAAAATTGAATTCTTATATAATTATTTTTATTGAGCTATTTTAATTTAGTTAAATTTATTGAATTAAATGATATAAATAATAACATGTTAGGATGATTAGTGTAGAGGCCTTATAACAAAACATAGAAATTTTAAGTCAAATTAGGACTACTAAGTTGGGTTGTTGTCATATAGAGAAATGGTATTGATTTATGAAAAATGGATTATTGAACTAATTAAATTAGAGTGATTGTAAACTTAAGAGGTTATTTTGGGAATATGCAATAATAGGCTATATTACATTGTGAAAATTGAGTTATTTTGGTTAGAGTTAGGACTACTATGTTGGGTTGTTGCCATTAAGAGAAATGGTATTGCATTATAAAAAATGGATTATTGAACTAATTAAATTAGACTGATTGTAAACTTAAGAGGTTATTTTGGGAGTATGCAATAATAGGCTATATTACATTGTGAAAATTGAGTTATTTTGATTAGAGTAAGGTTAATGTAAATTTAAAAAAAATATTTTTAAAATATACAATAACAATGTGGAAAGAACAATCTTATTGTTTTCTCTTTTACCTATTTTCATGGATATTTCTCTCTCACACTCACACTCACACTCACACTCACACTCACACCAAACTAAATTTCTATAAAATATTGTTGCATACCCATTTACTAATCGACTTAAAAAAAAAAGAGATTCTCTCCTACAAACTATAAACAACATTTATCCATCTTAAATAATTTAAAAACCAATACTAATGAGTTCAACATTATAACATGTTCCGCCTACATATCTTATCAAGTAATAAATTTATATTAAGTTCTACATTATAACGTGTTCTAGTAATAAATTTATCTTATGGCATGTTCCACCCACATATCTTATCAAGTAATAAATTTATATTAATTGTTGCAATATATTGTTATAAGAAAATTCTTATGTATTACTTGTAATGGCGTGGAATTGTTATTTACGTATGCATACCAATAATAATACTTTAGACATTCATTTAAGAGAGTTATCTGTTCCAAATTATATTTGGAAACTCGTTTGTTTAAAGTATAACAAAACAATTAACACCTCGGCATAACTTAATTGATTTGTTTATATAATCCGATTGATTCCTTAGATTTTTTTAGCTCGGGCTTTGGGATAAATGGGAAAGACATTTGTTATTTAGATCTCTATTAAGATAAGAGCCACAAGGTGGCAATGTTCCCAACATTGCCTCCTGTTTTTGTGTTTTTGTGAGAAAGAGAAAAAACAATTGTTTTGACAAAAGGTGTCCATCGAATTTCAACAAATACATATAATAATCTCTAATAAGATTATCTATGAGTGTTTTCAATATTTATTGAGTACATATATCTATATTAAGTGCACTATTGATATTACAAACAAATCCTGAAACATACACATTTTTAAGAGAAAGTCCAAAACATCTACGATTTGGACAAGTATTACACTATATTATACACTAGACAGGTTTTTGAAAATTGAGACTAAAAAAAACAAAACACCCCAATAGTGATAAATCTAAATCTCTAGATACTAGCATCAATGTAAGGACAAGAGGTCTAACTAATAAAAGAACAAGAGAATTAGAGTTCCTATCAATTAGAGCCATTTTATTGAGGTCATGGGAAATTTGACAAAGGAAGGATGATAATAGATCAACATGAACTCTAATCAATTTCACAATCAATACTTTATCTAAGAAATATAAATACTTTGCATTTTATTAATAAATGCAAAAGTTTAAGGTACAAATTCAAGCACGGGGTCTTCACTAGACGACAATATAATATCACGTTCATTCATATGGGGTATTAAATAATCATGAAAACCTAAAAATTATATTGCTTATATATTAAGGGGCAAAGGGTTTTTTTTATTTAATGTTACAATACAAAAATACTTTGGGGTCTTTTTTATATGGGCGGGCTGACAAATATCTTCCAAATGGAGATGGAGGGATCATGGTCAGATGACAAATCAGGTTGTGGCAAGGCTCGGGCTTACCAGTACGCAGGGAAATCACGTCTTGAGGCATGCTTGAGGCCAGGGGTTCAGTGCTGAAGAGGTTTCCAGTCGAGAGATAATGGTCATTGACAACCAGTTGTTACCAATAGCACTCAACTAGTTGTTACCAATATCCTTGAAAAGCTCTAAGCCTCCGGGGCCTGTTATAGGCCCTCTATAGGCCTTGGGGGCTTGAATACCCAACCAATCATTCCTATTACAGGCCTTGAGAGGTTTAGTAAGCCTCCTAGATCTTGTTACTGGCCTTGTGGGATTGGATACCTAGACCACAACATGTTTAGTCAACGATTGTGGAACTGCAACATGCAATCTAAATGTTGTACTATGTGCATTGGCTCTAGTGACATACAAGACGTGATATCCTATCTCTTCATTAGACCATTAGATGTTGCAAATCATAATGATATGTGGTTGAGTAATTGCATTGTGGGTGATGTAATGTGCATCCATAATATACATCGAAAGAAGCAAGGTGCATTGTATAATGCATGTGGGGACATAAGAGAGATATCATATCAATATACTAGGTAAAAATATATAGGGGTATAAAAAATGTTAATGAAAAAATTGATACATACAATATCTAGTGAAAATAGGCGATTTTTTTAAATTGGAAAGGCATATTGGGAGGGGGTTAGAAAAAATGATTTTGGAAGGTATTTTCAAATATTTAATGAAATTAGGGGTATCGTTTCATATGCCACGAATGAACGTGCTATGATAGCATTTTATTGAGTGAAGCCCCTATGAATTCAAGCAGCACAATTCAAAACTAAGACATTAGACATGCAAGGCAGAAATTGGCACTGCCACAAATCATTATCAAATGTAAGAGACTAGACATTCAAAGCATAATTTATTACCAAAAACACATATAAGTCTTCTCCACTACCCATAAGACTAAACAAAAATATATAGACTTTACGAGCATGAAATATAAACATAACCATTGATCGAAACATAAACATGTAAAAAAGACAGAGTATGAAAGCATATTTCAGAAAAAGCATATGTCAATTTAATTTCATGGACCAAATTGCATGGCATTGCTTTGGAAAATAAAAATTGACAAGCCATAGAAGACAATAATAAGATAGAAGCATTTAACAAAGGAAAAAAGTTGTTTTTTATTTCCAATTGTCATTGGCTATAAACATAATTGCCATGAAATAGCCATTTGCAAAGTCTCAAAATTCCAAGTAAAGGGATCCAATAAATTTGGACAAGAGTTATTCAACCAATATATGTTTTTATATTTCTATATGTGGCGTGTGAAAGTAACAAAAAAACAATAGCTCATAGCAGTTTGCAGAACATGTCTTGTGTTTTTTTTTGTCCATCTGGGAAAAGATGTTGGTAAATATTTGTTGTCGTAGGCATCAAAATTGCAGATAACAAAGTGGCAGGGAGAACCAAAAAAGAGTTGTTGTTGTCAAAGGCATTCGCATTATGACTACAGTCCTCGTTTTTGCACATTGCATACAAAGTGTAGTTAGTTGACATAGAAAAATCACAAATAAATATTTTAGTCAAAATAACAAATAAATATTTTAGTCAATTTAGACACTTTAATGATGTCAATTTTTTCTCCCCTGAAGAACTGGCAAGCTAAGTCTATCTAGTGCATAAACTATAGAGAGCAATGGTGTTGAAATTTCCACCAGGGTATTTTTTAAGGATTCTAATATTATATTTAAGTATAGTATTCTAGGCGATTATTTTGGATTGAAAAAAACATATACATAGATAGGTAGGCGAATATTAAATTTTAAACATAAAATTTACTACTAAAACATGTAAACTTTTGCGAATATTATGATAAAAAAACATATTTGATGTAAATATAGGCGATATTATAGACTAAAAATGACCAAATAGCGAATTTATTTTTTGAAAAAAGCCCAAAAAATAGCCAATTGACAAAATTTAGCCCCTAAAAATTACCTTGATTTCAACCTCGTTGAGATTGGGGGTATTTTTCTTTGAGAATGGGCTAGTGTATCCTAGAAACGTTGAAATGAAGGCATACATAGCACATAAACATGGTATTCTACTACAAATTCATTATCATTCCTTGCTCGCAGTAGTGTTAAATCAAACACCCCGTGACTTGGCATGTTAATAATGCAATCATTTACTCAAAGTTACAAACCCCAAACACGATCAACCAGAAATAATGCATAACATAAAATGGTTATACTCATGAACAAAATTAAATACATGAATAGTTACAAGGGTGAAAGTATACGCATAGGATTGAATCCTTCAAGTTAAAACAATATCAATAATAAACAATAACGTGATATTCATATAACTATAGGATAAGTTCTTAGATTCAATAATAAAATTTTGTTATAGTAAATTATAAATATCATTTACAAGTTACATGATTACTGCTATTGCATTCAAAAACATTTAAATCTACAGATTTTCATCTATGTGGCATGTCACAACAACATTTTTTTCCCCTAAAATCAATGACATCAGTTCAAGTCTGTGAGCAATTGGACTCTGTAGAATGAGCAATGTCCTTTTCCTAGGAATCATTAGTTATTGGGCACTGAGTAGCTCTTGGTGGAGTGAAGTACGGAGTAGATGGGGCTTTGATGAACAGTGTGGATTCTGGAAGGGCTGCAAGCATTGGAGCTGTTGTATGAGCTCAAATTTTTTCCTCTGCCAAACCTTGGAATAGTAAGGAGTCCATTCAAATGAGCAGACTCTCTGGGAAGAGACTAAAGAGGAGGCTAGTTGAATAGGGAAGTGAATTAACAATAAACCTTCAAAATTGAAGAATACCCATTGAAACTAATTATTATAATTATATACTATACACAGAATCTGAAAGATACCACATTGTGATTTATAAAGATACCCCATAAATTAAAAAACGAAAACAAAAAAGGAAAATTCTCAAATATGGAAATGAACATAAAACATCCCTTCCATTACTATTACAATTATAGCATACCTCATTTGAGATTCACATAAATCCTTTCCATTAGGTTAGGCTTCCTACTAAGGAAATGTGTTGTAGTGAAACATGATACACCTCCATCAAAATTACCACCAAATAAGCCTCTTAATAATATGTTGTATAAGTAATAAAACATTATTAAGACGTATAGAAATCAAGTTCTATATTGTGCACATTATTATGTACAATAAACCTTCAAAAGTGAAGAATACCATTCAAACTAATTATAAATTCTATAGTGTGCACAGAAGATGAAAAATACCACATTATGATCTATAAAGATACCCCGTAAATTATAAAAAAAAAGGGAGAATTCTCAAATATGGAAATAAAGAGGAATTATGGGCATGTGCAAGCTAATGAGGGTCACTTCTAGCGCGTTAGATGCAATCAAAAACTGAAAAATCAGGCATCCATCAACTTACTTGGTTTTTTTTAGATAATTACACAAGATATCTTGCATCAAGTAAAAAATATGAAATGTAGGTAATTGAGACACGTTTCCGAATATATAAGTTTTAAGTAATGAAAATTTACATAACTATGTCAATTTTCATTTTTTTCTAACAGTCACTTTTTTTTTTTGGAAAATGATAAGGTATATGTTGTTGTGGGTGCAGCCTTTCACTTCCTAAATGACGGTTTCGGGCTACAAAATCAGGTATACATGTATAGAATCCGTAGCACTAGTGCAACACTATTTTTCCAAAATTAAATGTTTAATTTTTAATTCTTTTTAATTATGTAAGTGATCAAGCCTCGAGAATGGTACGTCAAATGTGGGTGTAGCCTTTGAAGGTCTTAATGCAGTCATTTTGACCTAGATTTTTTATAGCATGTAGAGGTCGGTGTCTACTAGTGTAGCATACAATTTTTTTTTTAAATGGTTGTGAAATAAAAAAGTTATGGAATAAGCACTAACAATATGTTTCTTGACTTAAGGAGTGATGACACAAGAAAATTAGGAAATAAATAGAAAATCTCAATATTTTTTTTTTAAAATTACATATTTGGAATCTGCATAAAAAATTCTATCTATGCCTAAAATTTTGTCAATAATGGTCATGTATGTCATGCGGTAGAGAGTAGTGAAAAATAGGCTTACTGAGAAAAATGGTGGAAATGTCTAATTAGCTATGGTTTA
>BSBM01001704.1:355000-535000 GCA_027924585.1 Larix kaempferi | reverse complement strand
TTATACCCGAACTCCTGCATTTTCTCTTCCTCTTCCCATCTCCCATACAACAGGATACTTCACAATCACGGTTCAAGGCAATTGAGGAAGGTCAAGACACTCTATGTTCACAATCAACAAGCTTGAAGAGGATTCTATAGGTAGCATTTGAAATTGAGGATTCCACATTCACAGTTAGCAAGCTTCAAAAGGATTCTACATTCACACTTTCAAGCTCCAAGAGGAGAACTACATTCACAATTTCAAGCTTCAAGGGGATTCTACATTCACAATGTCAAGCAAGCTTGATGAATCTATATGAACACAATTGAAGAAGAATCTACATTCACTATTGAGCAAGCTTGAAGAATCTATATTCACAAATGAAGTATTTTCTATATTCACAAGTGAGGTAGAAACTTTACTTTCACATTTGAGCTAGATTGATGAATCTATATTCACAATTGAGGTAGTATCTATATTGACAATTGAGGAAGCTTGAAGAACCTATATTCACAATTGAGAAAGAATTTGGATATTTGAATAGTTGAGCACACCTCTAGAATCTATTTTCTTAGTATTGCTCATCATGGTCATGGGGAATTCACGCAATCGAAAAAGGAAATCGGCAAGGAAAGAGAAGCCTCAAGAAACCATGGAAGAAGTTAGAGAAAAGAAAATATTGGACATGTTGAATCGAAGGCATTCCATGGAAACTCATCCAATTCCAACTGTATATAATGCCATGGTTGTTCCTACCCATCCACCCCAAGAAACACGAAGAAATTCACTAGAGGGGCCCTCAATTTCAACAACATTTGATAAACAAGCACCCAACATTTCAATTCCGACATCAAGTCAACCTCGGAATATGGTAGTGAATGACTTGTTAGGTAGTGGTTATACAAGCGATGAAGTTAGAGAGGCATTGAGTGGAGGATATACAACGGAAGAAGCAAATGTTATGGAGACCGTCCAAGAGAATGAAAGACAAGAGGCTCCTATTGAAACGCCAGAGCATCCTGGTGATGTTGTACATGATCCAGTTTCAACACCCTTACCTCCATTAGCAATTGCATGCCGAAGAAATCAAAAATGTATACAGGTTGATGAAACTCTCATTAGTTCACTTGAATGTACGTTGTCTAAACATGTTATTGCTTATCAAACTCGACAAATACTTGAAATTTTTTTTTATTCTAAATGTGATGGTGACAAGTGCAAATTATTTTTATCGTTGTTAAAATCTAGGTCTATGGTTGTTGTTAGAAGAACGTTAAAGATAAAGATGACCAAAAAGTTAGAACCAAGTTCTCATATTGTTAAAAGTTTAGTAGATGCATTTAGTACAATTGGAAAGAAATCTCGCTCAAAGGATCGCAATGCATCTCGTCATGTGTTGTCTCAATCAGTCGTGAGCAAAAACACTAGCGCACTTCGTTTTCTTAAACCTACATCCAAAATTATTAATTTGAATGTGAAGACACTTCGTAGGTATTGTGTTAGAAGAGAACAACTTGAAACCATTCAAACAGATGTTTGGGCCTTCATTGGCAGGTTTCCACACTATGATATGAAGCTCATTGATGTGGTAAAGAGATTAGTGCAAGCATTTTGGCATGACAACACTAGACCCTCTTCCAACCAAAAAGATGTATTAAAATTGAGAAGGGGTTCAAAGGATCGTGAGCCACACATTAAACATTTTCTTGATATGAAACAAACATAATTATATGAGAGATTTAGGAATGAACATAACAAACTTGACTTGGTCCAAAGATCCTTTGAAAAATGCAAACCATGGTATGTTAAATTAAACACAATTCATAACACATGTTGTTGTTGATACCACATTGAGTATGGTTACTATTATGACACATATACATATATTTTTCGTGTATTGCATAACACTCTTGTGCAAGAATGCTCAGCTGCATTACCATCGATTCCATCTAGAGACTTTATTCATAGCATTTTGTGTAGCAGGCCAAACGATTGCACATTTTATCAAAAACTTGCATAGATGGGACATGCCCAGGGTGTGGTGGATTCGCATTATTGGAAAAATGCATACATGTGACCGATGAGAATCAACTTGGGAGGCAGGAGATGAACTTGTAGTCATTCAAATATGTCATGTATGCTATTGATGGAGGGAATGAAAGAAAAAAAATACAATTGGTCACTTCTTAGGTTGGCAATGAGCTATTGGATACTATTTTTTCTTCAGATTGCAATTTCATATGTAACAATCTATTGATATAATGTCTTTATTGTTGATATACTAGGTATAGGTTTGCGACTTCATGGAGGAAATCTTTGAAAAGACACAACAATATGTAAACCATGTGCATGTGGCACGTTGGCAAGATGAGCAGTTTAGAACATGCAGGGATACATTTCCTATCGAGACTATCTTGTCAGTGGTCAATTTTGCAGAAAACTACACTCTTCAACTGCAAAATGAGATTCAGATTCAATACTATCACTCGGACCAAGTCAGCCTAATGGTCCATATCACCTATAGACATGGGGTAGATAGTACTAAAGACAACAGGGTTATATTGAAGGAGTATCACTTCTACATAAGTGATGACAGGTGTCACGACTTGGCTTTTGTACAACAAAGCTTTCAAATGTTATACAATCACTTGAAGGATAACGATATACGGATGGAACAATATTGGATTTGGTCTGACAGTTGTGTAGGGCAATTAAAAAATGCCTATGTCTTCCAATGGTTGTGTATGCTCCACAAAAGGCACAAGGTGCCACATATTTGGAACTATTTTGAGACTAGACATGGAAAAGGTGAACATGATGGAGCAGGTGCGTGCATAAAGACTACATTACGTAGGAAATAAATGAAGTTCATAGATAGACCTATCATCTTAAATCCAAAATCCATCGTTGAATGGTGTTCTTCAGTCATGGGGGAGGGAGAAAGAAGGTAGGAAGATCACTCAAATAGGAAAGCACATGTGGTTAGATATTTTTGGGAGGTCGTGGATGTAGATCATTCACAGTTATATGAGTGCAATACCATCCAAGGAACTTGTGCATTTCATTCAGTTAAAACGTTGGACAACGCTATACTTGAAATGTGGACAAGAAAAATGTCATGTTTTTTTTCTCCATGCAGTAGTGGTGAATGGGACGAATGCAAATCCATGGATTGGGTTGATAGCTGGGACTGTGTATCACTCCCCATCGGTCAATGGACAACTGCAGAATTATCCCAATTGGAAGAGGACCAATCAAGTATTTCACCAGACTATGACCACATATCAGATCTTGTACAACCAGGTTTGATTAATATTTTTATATTTTTGACAACTAGTTGTGTCTAATTAGCTGTGTATATTTTTTATATTTTTGACAGCTAGTTGTGTCTAATTAGTTGACTAAAATGTTGGAACTATATTTTCTCCAGGGCACATATACACAGTGGTTTCCCTGAGACACAATGCATGGTGCACTGACTATTGGCTGGCACATTGCTTAGAGGGGAAGCAAACCCTAAATGTCCCATTGCGGGACTCTAGGGGAGTTTATTTTCCGATTGGGTCGATGGTTATAAAGGGAGAATACCAGGTTTCCCACTCAGCAGATAGAAAAGGGTATACATATGAATATTATAGACCAGGTGAGATTGTATACCATTATACAAACTTAGTTATTGGCACAAACCTCCAGCTGCAAACAATTCCAAGGAAGAACTCATCAAAGGCACAATACTTATTGCCTTATTCCAATCACGAGAGGTTAAAGGAAACAATTGGTATTCAAGGTGATCTTGATGGTCTAGTCGAATGACCATAGGTAGGTAATCATGTATGTGGTTTGCATGTTTTATCAAGTACTTTGTTATAGGTATGTGGTGTACATGTATGCTATGTTTTTGTTTCGTGGTCTCATTGAGTATTGACATTAATATTTTGACTATTGCAGCCATACATTGATAGCTTCATAGATTGATAAATTGCATAGACTTGGTACAACTTGGTAAATTGCACATGTTTCGTCATGGATTTGTTTTCTTTGTTTTTTTCTCCCATCTAAGTAAACCATAATATCTGCATCCTCATGCCCATTTTCATGCTCACTAGCACCATCACGATCTTCATGCTCATTATCACTATCCCCATGGTCATTGTCTCCATCACCATGCCACCATGAACATCACCACCATGCTCTTCCTGCCCCTGTTGTCACCATCACCATCCCATTTTTCACCATAAGATTCCCATCCATCATCCACACAAATATAACTGTTATACCGGAGGAGAGGGGCACCCCTAGGATATGACATGAATGATTAAAATTAAACTCTAGATGCATACGCAAGCCACTTGGACGATGGTTGAACATCTGGTACGTTGATGCTTTAAATGATGAACTCTTTCCTTTATGGCATTATAGGGAGTTATCCCGCCCAATCCCGTGGCCATTTTCTATTAGATTGTGTGAAAAAATACAACATTTATTACCCTCAACATAGATCATTTTACCTCTGCCTAGTTCAAAGGTGCTCATGCTCCTCTGTTTAAAATCACATAAATTTTGGACTGAGATATCGATGATGTGCAAGCAGGCTCGACCAGCTGGCTGGTCCGAGTCCTAAAAAGACCGAAATACTCCACTCAACTCTAGGGGGCCCTCTCCCTCATGTTCTCATGGCCCAGTGACTTCATTGTGCATTCATTTCATAAACTAGGGTTTTCCTCAGTTTCCTTCAATGCAATCTCGCATTGGTGGGTCAACTCTGCAAAACCCTCCACCGTGCCAATGTTGGTAGCATTCCCACATTGGCATTGCCAATATACACTTGTAGGAGCCAACGACATGCAATCTTGTTGCTTTGTTTGCTTTTTCGCTCCTGGACCGAAAGTCACTAAGTGTCCCTGAACGACATTTTCATGCGACTTGCAATTCGACATAACTCAGCAACCGGAGGTCAGATCGATGAACCGGAGGTCGGATCGACGAACCGTCGACTCCGTTGGTCTCCTGGCGTGCGATTACCTCTAAGGGGCCCTCTCCCTTGTGTTCTCATGGCCTAGTGACTTCATTGTGCATTCATTTCATAAACTAGGGTTTTTCTCAGTTTCCTTCAATGCAATCTCGCATTGGGGGGTCAACTCTACAAAACCCTCCACCCAGCCAGTGTTGGTAGTGTTCCCACATCGGCATTTCCCATACACACTTGCAGGAGCCAACGACACGCAATCTTGCTACTCCATTTTCTTTTTCGCTCCTAGACCGAAAGTCATGAAGTGTCCATGAACAACATTTTCATGCGACTTGCAACTCGACATAACTCGGAAACCAGAGGTCGGATCGACGAACTGTCAACTCTGTTGGTCTCTTGGCATGCAATTACCTCTAGGGGGGGCTCTCCCTCATCTTCTCATGGCCCAGTAACTTCATTGTGCATTCATTTTGTAATCTAGGGTTTTGCTCAGTTTCCTTCAATGCAATCTCGCATTGGTAGGTCAACTCTGCAAAACCCTCCACCGAACCAGTGTTGGTAGTGCTACCATGTCAACATTTTCCATACACACTTGCGGGAGCCAGCAACATGCAATCTTGCAGGTCCGTTTTCTTTTTCACTCCCGGACCGAAAGTCACCAAGTGTCCCTGAACGGCATTTTCATACAACTTGCAACTCAACATAACTCGAAAACTGGAGGTCAGATCGATGAACCATCGACTCCGTTGGTCTCTTGGCATGCGATTACCTCTAGGGGTCCCTCTCCCTCGTGTTCTCATGGCCCAGTGACTTCATTGTGCATTCATTTCATAAACTAGGGTTTTGCTCAGTTTCCTTCAATGCAATCTCGCATTGGTGGGTCAACTCTGCAAAACCCTCCACTAAGCCAGTGTTGGTAGTGTTCCCACGTCGGCATTTCCCATACACACTTGCAGGAGCCAACGACACGCAATCTTGATGCTCCGTTTTCTTTTTCGCTCCCGGACCAAAAGTCACCAAGTGTCCATGAATGACATTTTCATGCGACTTGCAACTCGACATAACTCGGCAACCGAAGGTCGAATCGATGAACTATCGACTCCATTGGTCTCCTGGTGTGCGATTACCTCTAGGGAGGCCTCTCCCTCGTGTTCTCATGGCCTAGTGACTTCTTTGTGAATTCATTTCGTAAACTAGGGTTTCAACCAGATCCCTAAGCTACACTTACAAATTACAAACCAACTAGGGTTTCATGAACTACACGCCACATAATAAAACTAGGATAGGCATGGAAAGGATATTTTTGCTTGAGAATACTCTTAATTGGGGGGAATCTTTTCACATTAAGAAAGCACAATGGGGATAAAATTTTAATTGAATTCAATACCTAGGGATTGTATCATACTATGTTTCAATTCCTAAAGATCCTGATATGGCCATGCCTTCTCATACTTGAGACAAAGATGGAAAACACAGCTTCCACATTGATGCATCTATTTGGAACCACTTTGTTGAAGTACGTAGACAATAGAAATGCAACGTAAAATGAAAAACCTTAGTAAATGACCCACAAACCAAGAGACTCTAAGTCATATTTGAATTCATTGAAACCTAAAATGCATACTTATCACACTGCAAGATACTCATTCATTACATTTTTTTTTTTCTCTTTTTAAAAGTTTCCCATGGCCCAAGTGTCACCTTGTAGGTACATTTTGGAAACTAGGGTTTTCCTCAGTAAGGGATTGTGCAAGTTTTGCACACGGGGGTCAACTTGGAAAAATCATCCACCAGGCACTTATGGCTAGCATTCCCGACTGGAGCCTTCCTAGACACACTTGCAGAACTCCCCGGAACCCATTTATGTTGCACGGCCATCATTCTATGCCCCCAGTAGGTATCCAGCAGCTATACTTGAAGGCCTTTTGGATGCGAGACGGAACGAGCCATAGAATGAGGACTGTGGCTCGGATCAAAAAACTGTTGACTCCATTGGATTCAGGACGTCGAGATAGTGCTAGGGGTGCCCCTATCCTCTGGTCCCATGGCTTAGGTGTCACCTTGTAGGTACATTTTGGAAATTATGGTTTTTCTCAGTAAGGGAGTGTGCAATTTTTGCACATGGGGGTCAACTTCACAAAATCATCCACCGGGCACTTATGGCTAGCGCTCCTGGCTGGAGCCTTCCTAGACACACTTACACGACTCCCCGGAACCCGGTTTTGTTGCACGGTTGTCATTCTATGCCCCCGTTAGGTATCCAACAGGTGTCCTTGAAGGCCTTTTGGATGCGAGACAGAATGAGCCATAGAATGATGATCGTGGCTCGGATCGACAAACCATCAACTCCATTGGAGTCAGGACATCGGGATAGTGCTAGGGGTGCCCCTATCCTCTAGTCCCATGGCCCATGTGCCACCTTGTAGGTACATTTTGGAAACTAGGGTTTTGCTCAGTAAGGGAGTGTGCAATTTTTGCACACGGGGTTCAACTTTGAAATTTTTTTATTTTGATTCTAGAACTAGACATTCAAAGAGTGGCAATCAAGCCTACCACACTGCACCCTTGGTATATTTCTATGTCCTTAGTGTGCCACGTCATTTAAAAACTCCTCAGTGTTCCACTATATTTGGACATGAGTATGATGACATGACCAAGGTCAAGAGGTTGGTGACATGGAAAATGGACATGGTACAATGGCAAGATGTTGGCAAAGACAATGGACAAGTTTGAAGACATTGATTAGTATGATGGTGACATGGCTTGATAATATGGACAATGCATTGATGAAAAAATCTTGATGACAAAGATCGGTGACATACTGGAAAGTAGCAAGCATGGAGAACTTAAAGACAAGTAAGCATGATAAACCAACATTGATGACAAGGGACATTTGTGGGCATTGGAGCCATTGGAACACCTAATGGGCCAAATGACCCATTCTGTGATCATTTGTGGCTTAATGGGGTCATGAAGCCCGCACAAATTTTGAAGAAGCCTTCAAACATGCTCATG
This sequence comes from Larix kaempferi, assembly GCA_027924585.1. Lineage (NCBI taxonomy): Eukaryota > Viridiplantae > Streptophyta > Pinopsida > Pinales > Pinaceae > Larix > Larix kaempferi. The sequence goes on along the minus strand of BSBM01001704.1, from coordinate 527,034 downwards.
ACTTTAATGAAGTCTTTATCTTGGTGAAATTGGGCCCTTGGACATTTGGTGGTGTTTGTGGTCTTGCAACCTTTACATGCTACATATTGTGTTCATGATGTTGTTGAAGCCCACAAGATTTGAAGAATCCCATGAACATGATAAGCCCTAACTCATTATGGTAAATCCATTATACCTTTAAAGGACTTGAATGATGACATGGCATATTGTAGTTTGGTGCACATGACTAATTTTGATGGTCCATGGATCCCTTCTTTTAACCCTTGAAATTTGGTGGGGAAGCCCAAACTTGTGACAATGTGGGCATGCATATGAAATTAAAAATAAATAAATAAAGAATAAATTGAAGCAAGGTCGGCTCCAAATCACAATGAACAACCATTACATCATCGTTTGTATCAATCAAGAACATTTAATTTTAAATACATTTTCATATGAGGATAATCCACCCCTTTTACAAACATAGGACCATGAACATCTTATTTTCCTTCATCAAAACAACATTATCAAGGAATATCATTAAACTAGTTAGGTATTTCATTTTCCATGGATTCTATACGATTACTTTTGCATTATGACGAGTGGAAAATGGATGCATGCATGAGGATGCACGAGATGAGCAATCCAATAACATGAGGATGCACACACACATAGGCTGATGTTTGTAGGTGTTGATTGTATCAAGATGAATAATCCAAAGATGAACCCTTGGAGTTAACAAAAAACACAATTTTGGTTTAGATATCAAATTAGCTTGCATCTGCTAAGTTCATTGAACTGTTGAAAGATATTATTAGTTTTTTCCATTAAGATAATGTTTTCATAACACAATGGTGAGATGTTACTTGATCAATGCAATAAATGTAAGAGAATAAATATTGCTTAAAATGTAATTATATAAATTTCAATAGCATAATTTATCAATTTGTGGAAGAGATAAATCATCACTCGCACAAGTGGAAACTCAAGAGAAAATATGGAATATATTGTATCATGCATTGATAGTTGAATGTTTGTAATACAAAATATGGCAAAGTAGTCGGCCGTCAAATGGCCTGTCAATGAACATGTATCCCTAAGTACAACAATGTGTACATGTAAATGTCAAAATACATATAAACAAGACTATGCAACATCAAAAATCAATCTTGTGCTTGTTTTCCCCAACTTTCCTATATCGACCCTCTCGTTGGGATCGCTCTGCATCTCAGGAGTTTGCAAAAAAAATCATTATTTTTATCATATAACTACACTAATACCCTACCATTAACAAACTTAAAAAATTAACTTATGGCCAAATTATTTATGACAAACACTCACTAAATCCTCATGGGGTATAGATGTGAGCGGTGTGATCATGGAAGGCCTCTCTATAGTTCTGCTCTGCAAATAAAAGATCATATCTCAATTAATTCAACAATTCAACATTGATCAACATGTGTGGGTAAATTGAATAAAAAAACTTGGTCATTAATGAACATCTCACCACAAGAGGAGACCCGGTGAAAACCATGGATTGAGCAGAGGGGCCGGGCACTTCTGCCGCTAATGGCTACAATCACCAAATGGGGAAATACTTAGACATGCATGAAGAAGCAATACAGTAACATGGTTATATACTATGCATTGTGATTGTTGAAATAGTTACCTTTGTTCGACTTGTGCCTATTGTAGATGAGGCACTAACTGCAGCATCAATGACCCTTGTTAGGTGAGGGGCAGATGGATCTCTCATGTGTATGCTATAGAGGACATCCACACTCTTTCTAGGAGTGGATCCTCTCTTATACACTTGTGCCTTTTGCACATTTGGACTATGAGGAGATCCAACTGCTGACAGTCTATGAAGTATAGAGGCTAGTGGCTATAATCACCAATACTTACGTAGCTAGAAATGTATTGGTCAATGAAATACCATGTATTAACAAAATGACAATGGTGAAATACATACCGATGTACTGTATACATAAATCAACTCTAAGAAACGTTATGCCACTTGTAGATCCTCTATGGGTTGTGTAGCACTTGTCTCCCCACTAGGGGGGACATCACTAGATGGAATCATTTCCGTCTGATGGGGATCTACAACCTACAATTTATAAAATTGTAAATATTAGATCGTGTAGCATAAATTAAGTAACATGTGATAACAAACTAACATGTATTAAAATAATGTAATGTTGAAATAGTTACCTCAGCATGAGATGTTGTTGCTGAAGGTATGACAACATCTTGTAACTTAGAAGGTTCTGTTGCATGAGCCTCTTGCCCCTCATGCCCTTCTGGTAGCAACTAAAAGTTTTAAAATCATTAAAAATATTAGCAATCTATATATGTGTACATAGTAAGGAAAAATAATTTAGAAATGGCACTAAATTGTTAATTGGATTTACTCATGTATTAAAATAATTTCATGTTGAAATAGTTACCTCGGCATGAGATGTTGTCGCTGAAAGTATGACAACATCATCGTCATCAGGCAGTGTTGCTGCATGAGCCTCTTATCCCTCTTGCCCCTCAGGCCCTCCTGGTGCTAGTGCATGATCCTGTGGACTATGCTCTACATCATCGGTGGAAAGGTATTCAACCCCGTGCCATTCTTGTAGCAACTACAAGTTTTCAAATCATCAAAAATATTAGCAATATATATATATGTGTATAGTAAGGAAAAATGATTTACAAATGACACTAAATTATTAACCACTTACTTACCTGTGTAAAGTATCTAGTAAAGGTATCATCTGTTTGGGCAGGACCAAAGCAAGGATGGCCACATACTGTGCATGGGTGCGACTCTCGGCTGTGCTCATGATGTAAAGGTCTAGGGCCACTACTAGATGCTCCTCCACCAGTGGAAAGTGGTGGCTCTACCCCACCAACAGGTGGCAGCTCTACTCCACCCATATATGGTGGCTATGATGGCCCCGCTTGGTACACACCTTGAAGATATGTGCTATGGTGAACAGCCGCCTATGCCAATAGTAGGAAGGACTCATGTATCCCTGGGACCAACTGATGTGAAGGCAGCACATCCGACCTGGGTAGCTTCCTACAAGGTGGAGATATTGGGAAATTGGGATCTATATGCCTCACATTAGGACGTTGTTGAGGCATCCCCATCCCAACGCCATGGTACTCCAAGATATCAAAATAGTTAACTTGCTTCCCCATCACAAATTTTGCGTACATCTTTCTCAAAAAATATAGGGGCATTTCCCTGTTTTTGTGTGGTGGTGCATCAAACACCATGTACCATCGGTCGATCCAGTTATCTATGAATGGTTGATATGTACACCACTCGATATAAATGTGCTTTTTGTTTGCATTCGGGATTTCACCCGACCGTGGATCTCTAAAGAGGGAAAATATATGTTGTTTTGAGATTTTCAACTTCTTGACTTCTTTGTAGCTAAGTCCATCCTGATATTGTTGCCTCTTTCTTTCTTTGAATGTGGCAATATCTTCCAGTGCACCATCAAACCTACTAAAGGTCTCCATCATTGCATCCAAATTGGATGAAAGCATAAGATGTCTATCATCTACAATAGTAATTGAGGCTCGAATTTATCTAAGCCTCTGAATTTCTCTTTGGATGTATGAGTGTGCATCCATGGTCGTCACTGCAATCAAAAAATAATAAAACAAATAATAAAAAATGTATACATGTGCTATAATGACATCTCTCAAAAATGAAAAATGCACAAACTTTGTGCAAGAATGAATACATTGCTAACATAAATATCATCTCAGGCATACATTACAAACATAAATATCATTTCATATGACCATTGCAGGCATACATTATGGGTCCTTGTGGGCATAAGGTTGGAGACCATGCAAGCATAAAGACCATGATGATGTGGCAAAGATATGTATTTTTATTGGTTAAGGATGGGAAAGATGTTGGCAGGTGGTTTGGTAAGATGGTATCGCAGCATCTCCGATGCTGCGACAAGGCAGAAGATGGTGCAAAAGGCGATGGCGGAAAATAATTTTTTGCATATGTGGGTCAATTGTACCATGGATTGCGGGTTTTGGGTCATCTAGACCACATGTTATGTATTGTTGAGTCAGTTATACTGCAGAATGTGGGTTTTTGGTCATTTTTGGACTAGGTCAGTTAGGGATTGGGTCATCTGTCCATAGTGTCAGTTAGGAAGTCATTAGTAAGTGAACAAGAATTGTAAGGCGAAAACCTATATATAGAGAAGAATTGTAAGTGTTGAGGGGGGGGGAATTGAAGGCTAGAGAATAAGGCGAAACTCTGTTGTTGGTTGTATGTCTTTCGGGTATGTTCTAATGTCAAGAGTCATTACGGGGATCTAGTTTTTGTAGAGACATTGTATCTGGGTCGACAATGATAATATGATGAAGCTAGATTGGTACACTCTCTTTGTTCAATCTGTTCAGTTGTGGTAATGTGATGTTGCACTATACGAATAATTTCATGCTTCTTTGATGCAATGCTTGTTTTACAATTACTGTGGTTACAATGATGAATGTCTTGGTTAAATATTGCTTTAAATACCATGTTCAATGCTTAGAAATATCTGTCCCAGTTATGCAATAAGTTTATGTATTATAGCCGCAACCGTCCTCCTTCATTTGGCGGAAACATGGTTCCATCTGCCCTCCCTGGATGCCTCGGGTGAGACCTCATCTGCTCTGCAGGTGTTGCTGGGCGGGATAAAACTTGTCCGGGCCGATCGCCAGGGAGACTGTAGTATGCGACGACAGTGAGTGGAACCTCTGTCGACTGGGTTTAAGCCAAAAAATGGTTATGTTGTCGGGACTGTGTTCGAAGTGAAAGGAGGAGATGTTGTGGCACGCAACGAAACCGGAGATCCAAGAATGGTTTGATCAGAAGTTGCAGGAACTCGCTGAAGAGGAGAGCTGGAACACTTGATTGACAGTAGGATAGTGGGTAGATAGATACATTCATGACGGTCCACATGAAAGGTTCTTCTGTGAGTTCCCGGTCCTATTGTTTGAATGGTTGGAAAAGTTGACATTCTAGAAGAGGAACTTCCAAGGTGGTGAACCGATGACCTGGACCCCCGAATTGATTCAGGAACTGCAGGAAGTTGATAATAAAGCATCGCGGGCTGTCAAAGTGTGGTTCGATAGCATCCTAGAGGGCTATATCATAGAATTCGCGGTTGATACTCAGAAGTCCTCTAGTGAAGCTGAAAGATATTTTTTTTGCGAACCTCAAGGCAAGTTTTTACTATCGCTTCAATTGTCGATCAAGATGATTATTTGCGAAAAGGGTATATTGAAGATGCATCTTGATCAGTAGATAGCCTGGTGGGTAGAGGCCGTGGGTACCGCGACGGTTAGGGTGGTGCATGGAATGTTAAGGGGTAGATGGGTGCAGGTCATGATGAGACTGGGAGTGAAGCTGAAGAAGAGAGTGGTCTTACGAGGGGAGGAGTGAGGTTCTAACAGGAAAAGAGGCAAAGAATGGAAGAAGATCCTGCTGCGGTTGAACCGCAAGACCGTGAAGGAAGACCACACAAGACAAAGCAACCTCACAGTCCTGACAAGAACAGCCAGGCTATGCCCAGGATAGAGGTAGGACCAAACCCCAGCACCAATGTACCAACACCTCCACTCACTATCTCTCAAATAGCAAGAAATACCACTTCGACACCACCAAGTTCGTCAATCCCATAGAAGTTAATTGGTAGTAGTACAGCGAAAGGAGGAAGGAAGCCCAGAATGGAGGGCAATGATGCTAAGTTACCGTTGTTCCACGAGAGTGCGATAGACAACCCATAACAGTATTGGTTTTTGTGTGAAGTGGTCTGGACCATCAAACAGATCACCGATGATGCTGCTAAAAAAGGACAGTTAGCGACGACTCTGCGAGGTCGTGCATTAGATTGGTTTATGAAGTTCATTCTAGTCCCTACAGGAGCCCCAGAAAAGTTGCTGGATGAGATTCAGGATGGGATGATTGCTGAATTTAGGAGGTCCAAGTCTGAGGCTCAATATATTACAGAATTGAAAGAAATTAAGCAGTATCCCAATGAGACAGTATGGGATTTTGACCAGTGATTCAAGACACTGATGGAAAAGGTTAGTTTTTATATGAGCACTGTCCAACATAAAGAATGGTTCATTGCGGCACTGCTACCACATATTTGGCTACCATTGATGCACCAAAACATCTTGACGCCCAGTGAAGCTCTGGAGATTGCAATGCGATTGGAGGCATCGGCAAATGGAGAAAATGCAATCAGAATGTCGCAGATACAAACATAGCTCGCTAACTTAACTATACAGCTGCAAGATTTGAAAAAGGGCAAGGATCAGCATGACGACGTCTGGTGTATGCAATGTCGAGGAGAAGGGCATATGAAGGACAATTGCCTAGACTTCTGCAATTATTTGGTTTCAAGAGTGCCAAATCCATTGAATGGTGGTAGCATGCCATGGTGTCACGTCTGCTAGGTGTATGGGAACAATCATGACAATTGCCCATATATGCAAAAAATGGTCACCACCCCGATGAATCTCTATTGTACATTCTGCAAATCGGTGGGTCACAACGACAAGGATTTCCGTGCATATGGGTTGCTACAAGAAAGAATGTGTGATGCATTTTATGTAAATGATGACCCGCGTGACGTACAACATCCAAAACCGCAGGTAGCCCAGCCACTACCTCAACCGCAGATGCAGTTTGTACCGCAACAACAGCAACCACCGCAGTTCATGCCGCAATATGCTCCGATGTAGATGGCTCCACAACAGCCACAGTACATAAAGCAGCAACAGTATGCACCACAAGGACAAGGAATGCAACCAGCACCAGTGCAGCAATAGTTTAATCAACCACAATATCAATAGCAGGGAGGATTTTGGGGAGGATACCGAGGTGGCCGTGGTGGTGGAATTGGTCGTGGAGGAGGACGAGGTGGTCATGGACCTGTTCAATGCTATCACTGTGCGGTATGGGGACACTACCAGTGAGACTGTCCACTACTACAGAACCAGTGTACATTCTGCTTTGTTAACAATCACATGGTCGAGAATTGTCCATAGTTGATTGCACGATGGCAAGCAAGAAATACTCCACAATTGCAGAACTAGCCCCAAGCATAGTAGCCTACCCAGAACCCAATGCAACAACCAGTACATAACCAGAATATGCGACAGAATCAGAATCAAAATGTGAACCCACCAGGGAATCCATCATTGAACGAAACCTAGGGTGTAAACATTGCAACAATTTTTGCAGAACCAAGACCACAGGATGCTTCTGTAGTTGTGGTCACTCGTGGAGGAACGACAACTGGATAGGATAGTTCAATGATCAGGTTAGCCGGAAAAAAGAAGGTAGCATTTGGCATTTATGAGGAGCAGGAGATGTTTCTTCAAACACGATGTGCACTAGAATAAGACCGAGGTAAAGCTGTTATGTATGACATGCCCTCTACTTTTGATGCCACTTCGGAGACCGGCTCGTCACAACGGTTCAGCACGCTTCGATCATTTTTGTAACATTGTTTGTCTCTAGCTAGAGATCCCGATGCTCTTGTTGTGATGACTAGCCCAGGATTGACAAGAGATCGCTGTTAATTCCCTGCAGAGATGGAAGACGAGTAAGGAGATGCGGATGAATATTGAAATTGGAGACTGCGATGTTGATTTGGTTATTCTGGACCTTGGTTCGGATGTCAACATCTTGACCAAGCAGGCTTGGTAGAAGATGTGGAGCCCCCCATTGAGCTGGTCTCCTGTACAGCTTTGGTATGCTAATCACGCTAAAGTAACACCAATTGGGAGAGTTCCACGAATGGTGGTGGACATTGAGGGAATGAAAACATATGCCAACTTTGATGTAATAGAAGTAGTCGAGGGAGGAAGCTCTTATCCAGCATTACTGGGGATTGGATTGGGTAATGATAGTGGATCTATAATCAACTTCAAGCGACGAATGATGACTTTTGAAAATTGTGATCTCATAGTTATCGCCCTGTTGGATCCGGATGAAGGATGTCGCTACATAGTGAAGGACGGCGAATCCAGTTGATAGGACCATGCATTCAATATTTCTTAAGATTATATCCATCCAACTGCCAACGACGAGTTGGGATGGTGCAACGACAGCTCTGTGCCCTCCGACTTTGATGATGCACTAGAATATTGGCAGAACTGCTTGCACGAGGTATCACTCCATAAGTGCGAGTTGGTTACATAGTCAATATGCTAGATCATAACTGAAACGGTTACACTCCCAACATATGAAGGGCTGCCTGGCTGATCTGAATTTCTGAAGGAGTTTGAAGAAATAATTTTCGAACCTTAGCGATTGCTTGCATTGAACGAAGCATTGAAGGTTGCTCCAGCATGCTGGTGGGAAACACACAAGGCATCAATTGATGGGTGGTCAAAATGTAGAATATTGATGATGGTATGCTTTGGCGATACTGAGATCTACCACACTGGGAAGTATGATGAGTGGAGTGTCAGCGGTTACGGGTATCGCGACCAAAGGATGAGTGGGTCCATGCTGGTGAGCTCCCAATATGGATTCCTAATGAGGGCAGTTGTACTAAGAGCCTACTTTAAATGTCAACCCGGGGGACGTACAAACTTTAGAGGTGCAGGAACTATCTGTGCTCTTATAGGATAATCTTTGTCGTGGTTGGGTGTCGGTATCGATGTTCTAAGGGTTGCCTACTCAATATGTAAAACTGGTTATACTAGGGAAATAAATACTGGAAAGCAATAAATCTATTTTAAAGAATTAAAGTACTGAAAGCAGTAAATCTGTTTTTAAAGAATGAAAATACTAAAAGCAGTAAATCTATTTTAAATAATTAAAATGTTGAAAGTAGAAGAGATAATATTATGAAGTTACCTAAGTGTAGAATGGTAAATCTAGAAAGTGAAATGCCATAACAGATCTATTCTAATATTGGAGAAAACAAGGTCTGTAATTACTTTCATGCATAAAATTAGAGTTCTGATCTAAATCGTTTAAATACCAAAACTAAGATTGAAGTGTGATCGTTTCATGCTACACATTTATTACTAAGAAGTCAAAGAAATTAATCATGATGGGAAACAATCATAAACCTCAGATCTAAACCGTGACTTTTGAAAGCAAAGCTAATACATGTGTAATCGTTTGTTAAAATGTGCATTGCAAGAAAGCATCTATAGGACTACTGAAACCATTTTGCTGTACTACAGAACGTATTATAAATTACTACAGAACTAATACATCATTCAAGCGCTTCCATATGCGATATAACTTTTCATCAATGTAAAACACATAATGGGAAAATACCTGAAAATGGAAATCCCCTGTCTTACATGTTGGAGGGGCCCTCTCCAACCCGTACTCAGGAGAGAAAGAAACTTATAAACGCTGGATGGAATTTAACATAAATCTCTTATTAAAATATAAAATCCATGTCTTCACAAAGGTCTGTAACTTCTCAGTATCTCAATAGTGCAGAAAACTTAAAACAATGTTTCTCAAAAATGTCAACAGAGACCTCTCGCTACCCGAGAGGTCCATATTTATATAATTCTTAATGTTGAACTTAACTAAATGTCTAAATGCTGATTCCCCTTAAACATGAGTGTGTTCTCTATAAATTAGGAAACAGGGTTTTGAGTTGCATGAATCTTCAATCTTCTACATGTTTGTCCTTTAGTGCCCCTGAACCTGGCTCAATCACGCTTGGTTTCCACAGAATTAGTTTATTGAATATGCATTTTAACATACAAGAATAATCATCAAAAACAATTTCACTAAATAATTAAAGTAAAACATTTTTCCCACAAATGAGTGTGTTTCGTCGTCATTGCTTGAGCTTGACTACGGGAAAAAGGTTTATCAAATACCTGAAAATTGGACTCATCATTCTCTCCCATACTTGAAGGATTCACCCATCCTTGGGTGACTTATTCAATTCATCGATGACCTCCCTGATATCCCATGCTACAACCCTAGGTAGCCATGCCTGCCTATGATATCCAAAATTATGATCCTCCCTGGCCCATGCCCTCCTCTCTTCCTCTTCATTAATATGTTCCTTGATGACTGGGGAAAGAAAGAATGGGGGATTTAGCCTCATCCTGATCCATCTGAGTTGATTCCTTGCCAGGGATTCTTTATAGAGTGTGGTTTTGAAAAGAGCATCATCAAGCCTGAGGGGAGAGTGGATTTCTCTTCTCTTCAGATCGTTTTCCACCCTGCTCCACCTTTTCTTAATGGACTCATTAACTTCCTTTTGTGTGCTTTGGAGTGTAATGCCAAAATGAGTCACAGCCTCCTGTTGTTTTGCAAGGAGAATGGGTATCAGTTCCTTGTCCTGGGTGAGGATCCTGTGGTTATAAATTATCCCTTCAGGGTGAGTTGGCTCTCGTCTGATCATTAATGGGGTTTTCCATTTGGATGAGACATAGAGATGGTAGTCCTGGGCTCGCTCAATTTCATGGTTCATCCATGAACATAATTCCCTTAATTGGAAATCGCCCACATATGGGTTTGGCGACTAGTTGGGTGAGCCAGAAACTACGAAATTATGCAAGAAAAACTCACTCAATTGGTCTTTTTCTAGCTCTGTGGAGTTCAAAGATGCATCCATAAACTCTTTGGGAGTGCTTATCTCTATAGGGAGTCCTTTCTTGAACCTCTGGAGCTGGAATTTGCCCCATTTCTCCCGCATATATTTCCGATGGTGGTCTGAGGTCCCATAGTATATCATATATGCCGGTAGTAGTGGCCAAAAATTCCTTTAATTTGGTAATCTCCTGGTCTTTCTTTACTAATTCATTTTGTGCCTCGGCCAATTTTTCTTGCAGTGATGAATTCTTCTGTTCAACCAGCCGCAGTTCTTCTGCATGATGCATCTTCAGGATTTGTGTCTTCTCGGCTGAGAACGGGGGAGGTGTGGGTTGGCTTCCTAGCCCATTTCTTAACGTTTCTAGCTCATTTCTGAGCCTTTCCAATTCTGCCCGTGCCTCAGCAAGTTGGGTAACGACCTCAGGGTTTTCATTATGTTCTGGAGGATTCCCCTGGAGGTTTCCTTGCTTTGTAATCCCTGCTCTTCTTCTTTATCCATTTCTTCTTCTTCATCCCATTCTTCTTCTTCATTCATTTCCTCCTCTTCTTCTTCTTCTTCATCCTCTTCTTCTTCTGTAGTGGGATCCTTCTGGTCTATAAAAGGATCAATGTCATCATCAGACACATTGGTAACCAGGGGGCTGGGTTTCCTTTCTTCCTCCTTGGAGACTTGGATTTTAGCTACCTGCATGAATCTCTTGCTGCGCCTCTTCGACCCCTGAGTACTGGTAGGAATACCTAGGTCTGATTTGGGGGAGTCTTCTTTTGAGTGTTTTATCTTTACCAAGGTGTCAGCCACACTGTCCAAGTCGATTTTTCTTTTTTCCCCTGATACAGAGGTGGTCTTACTTTTTGATTCTGGTGGCAAGGGCATAGTCTTCATTCTTTGAACATCCTCAGCAGATACCACTATGAACTCCTCCAAAGAGAGCTCTGGAATCTGTGCTTTCAGTTCCTCACCAACTATTAGTTTGATCAGCCCATGATAGGCCAAAGCATCCTCTTTTCCCTTAGCCACCTTCCTGCTCATTTCTGCTAGGGATTGGAGTAGGTAAAATGGAATGCTAATGTTGTTGTTTGATGAAATGTGAGTCCTGTGCCTAAGAAGTTCCAAAATATGAAAATGGAAAATGGGAACATAAGTTAACCTTCCAGTGCATGTAATGTACCTCTAGACAATTGCAGCCATTTCATCCCATGGTGCTAGCATGGAGAGTCTTTTGACTCTATTTTTTCCTTCATCATAAACCTCTCCCTGCTCAAAGAATGCTGCTTTTGCTATGTGGTTTTCCTCTCGATCATTGCTACTCCAATGCAGGCCCATTGGTAGACCAGTGTGTTTGGCAATCATGTCCTCATCCAATTTTATACGTAACCTTTTTACTTGGGTGACATATTGTTCATCCTTGATATGTTTGAGGTTTCTTGTGAACTCCTGAGCTACCCCTATATCGTATCCTCTCAGTCCAAGGATGAAAGGCATCCATCCTGAATTGCAAATGATATACGGGACTCTTGAGCTCTAATAAATGGCGCTGTGATCTTCTGGTTCACTTTTCTTGAAACCCTTTGTCATTTTAGAATCTTATTTATAATCAAACAAAACCAGAACTTTGGAATATGGTTTATACCCTCAACTAGTCGAGCTCTGCCTACAAGCTCGAGGATTGCAATGCTAGATGAGTGAGCATATTAGCTTTGGTCTGTTGCTTCTCGGGAATTCCGAACGGTTCCTTATATGCAAAATCGTGGAATATTATGCATCCTTACTTGCTATCTTTCCGCACCTATCCTTTCCATCATTCGTGTACTTGCCTCTTTTAATCCCCTTTTTTCCATGATTGACTCTGTATTCCCATGATCGATCTCTATACTTCATATGGTGAAGGTTGCGATCATGATTTGTTGAGGGTGATGGGACTTAGGTAGCCATCATGAGTTATTAAGGTGATTCGACCATGCCGCCGATTTAAAATAGAAGTCGTCCTCAGCTGACTAGAAACGAATGTATTGTGGGATAATGTTTTACCTTAAGAATAAAATAAAATCGTTCTAGAGATTACCTTGGTATGTATGCATACCTACATTGATGATCTGGTGCATTTTTCATGCATGGAGGATTCTGTACTAGATTTGGCGGTGTTTGTAGTTGATTTCTACATGTCAGTAGTTACATGTGTGGGCTGCTTTTTTCCTTTTTGCCCGTTTGAATTTGCTGAAGTATCTTCTTTTGAAAATTGTGCCAGTTGTTGATACGACTCATGTGATGATGCTTCGTATTTAGATGATTACATAGTTCTATGTGACTGTCTCTCTTGAATAACTTGCAGGCTCGCATGAGTATGATATGTAATGTATCTAGCTCGTTTGAGTTGAATTGCATGCTCACTTGAATTGAATTGCAGGCTCGCTTCAATTGAATGGAATGGCGTGTTTGAAGAATTCCATAGTAGTTGATGACTAATTGTTGTATGTAGATGTGGTTGGCTCTCTTGAATGTATATCCAGCTCACTTTATTGCTGAATGTGTTTGAGAATTTGCTGGCTCGCTTGAGTGTATATCCGGCTCGCTTGAATTGTGGTTGATATTTCGCTTTGCAATAGTAATGTTGGATTTTTCATAGGAATATACATGGCCCTGCATTATTTTCATTCTTTTTTCATCTTCTTCTTTCATTTTTTTTCTCTTTTTTTTTTTGTAAATGATTTGAATTTCACTAATTTGTCGCGTTCTGTATCAGCATCAATTGTTGCTAGCAGAGTACCTGCGTAAATTCTTCTTTTGACTGTGTTTTTTTGTAAAGTTTTAGGAGATTCCCATTCACTATCATGGGGAACTGTTCTTCATCAATTGTAATAATTCTCACAGCCGCATTTTCATGAATTTTCTGTATAATGTAAGGTCCAAGCCATCTAGTGGTTAGCTTTCCTTTGAATGTGTGAAATCTAGAGTCGTAAAGTAGTGCCCAATCACCTTCGTTGAACTTTTTATCCTTCAGATGTTGGTAATGCCATTTCTTTCTTTGTTGTTGGATGATTTCAGTATGTGTAAGTGCTTGTTGGCGGTGTTCATCCAGTTGATTTAGCTGTAGCATGCGTTCTTTTTGAATTTCTGATAGGTCCATATGTAAATCTACTGCAATTCTTAATGTCTTTATTTCAAATTCGATTGGCAGCATGACCTTTTTTCCATAGACTAGTTCATAAGGTGTGAATCCTGTAGTTGTTTTCCAAGTAGTATTGTAAGCCCAGACTGCCTCACTAAGTCTGTCAGCCCAATCCCTTTTGTGAATTTTGACAGTTTTTGTCAAGAGTCTCTCTAATTCCCTGTTGGTTACCTCAACTTGACCATTTGCTTGAGGGTGATAGGAGGATGACTGTCTATTCTTTACATTATTTCTTTTCATCAATTCTTCAATTAAATTTGATGTGAATTGTGGGCCCTGATCAGAAACTACTTCTCTTGGAACCCCAAACCTGTGAAAGCTCTGCTCAGTAAAGAATTTGGCCACACTGGTTTCATTTGCAGCAGCTAGTGCTACTACCTCTGTCCATTTTGTAAGGTAATCAATGCATATGAGGATGTATCTTTTCTGATTGGACTGTGGGTTGAATGGGCCAAAAAAATCAAATCCCCACTTTTCAAATGCCTCCAAGGAGATTTGTGGATGGAGTGGCATTTTTTGCTTTTGTGTTGGTTTCCCATTCTCTGGCAATCATCACAGTGGGACACATACTCATAAGCATCTTTGTGGAGTGTTGGCCAATAATACCTTGTTTGCAAGATCTTGTAGGCTACCCTTTTTGCAGCATAGTGTCCTCCATAGGGTTCATTGTGGGTGGCATGCATTATGTCATGTACTTCATCTTCCCTAATGCACCTTCTAAGTACTTGATCTAGTCCCTGTTTAAAAAGCATGCCCTCTATCCATGTATATGTGGCACTTTGCCTTATTACTTTTGTCCTTTCTTTATAATTGTAATGTTCTGGAAACTTTCCGGATACTAGATAGTTTGCTATGTTAGCAAACCATGGGCTTCTTATTGATATGGCAAAAAGGTGCTCATCAGGGAAGTTATGTTGAACCAAGTCATTATCTTTTCCACGTGTGTCTCTTGACAAAAAGTCGGCTACCACATTATGCTTGCTTGTTTGATCTATTATAGTAATGTCAAATTCTTGTAGAAGTAGCATCCATCTAATAACTCTCGCACTAGTATTAGGCTTGTTCATAAGGTATCTGATTACTGAGTGGTCAGTGTGGATAAAACTTTGGTATCCTGTGATGTAATGCCTGAATTTATTGATTGCATGTATGACTGTCAGAAATTCCTTGTTTGTGATTATGTAGTTGAGTTCTTCCCCAGCCAAACTTTTGCTTATATAGTATATGGCATAGGGTTTCTTGTCTTGTTCTCATCCAAGCATAGATCCGATGGCTTTATCTGATGCATCTGTGTGGATGTGAAATGGAATTTCCCAGTTTGGTCCTTGGAGTATTGGTGTTGTGATTGTTTTCTGCTTAAGACTTTCAAAGGCTGTCATGCAGTTGCTTGTCCATATGAACTCATTGTCTTTTGTGAGAAGTGCAAACAGGGGGCAACAATTCTGCTATAATTTTCAATAAACCTTCTGTAGTACCCTGTCTGTCCAAGGAAACTTCTCACATCCCTTTGTTTGACACGTGGGGGCAGCATTCTGATTATTGAGACTTTGGCTTGATCAACCTCTATACCTCTTTGTGATATATGATGTCCTAGAATGATGCCTTCTTCCATTAACATCCTGCATTTGTCATTGCTTAGGAACAAGCTCATTTCAATACATTTTTTTAATACTAATTCAAGATTGTTCAATGCCTGGTTAAAGTTCTGTCCATATGGTGTGAAATCATCCATGAAGACTTCCATTTTGTCATTCATAAAATCATATAAAATACTCAATATGGCTCTTTGAAATGTTGCTGGGGCATTACCTAAACCAAAGGGTAGGACCCTATAGGCATAAGCTCCCCATGGGCATGTAAAGGTTGTCTTATCTTGATCAACTGGGTGTATTAAAATTTGGTTGTACCCACTAAAACCGTATAAGAATGAAAAGTACTTGTTTCCAAATAATGTATCCAGCACCTGGTCTATAAATGGTAGTGGAAAGTGATATTTCTTGGTTGCTTTATTTAGCTCCCTGTAGTCCACACAAATTCTCCATTTGCCTCCTTTTTTGGGTACTATGACTAGTGGTGAGACCCACTCACTATCCGATATTGGATAGATGAACCCTTCATCTAATAAATTTTGTAATTCCACTTTGACTATGTCTTTTAGTGCAGGGTTCATCCTTCTTTGTGATTGCCTGATAGGAGTAGAACCTTCTTTGATGTAAATGTAGTGTTTGCAGATATCAGGATGTATTCCTTTCATGTCTGCATATGTCCATCCAAATGCTTTACTTTGTTCTTCTAGTATCTTCATCAATTTCCTTTCTTGCTCTGGTTCTAAATTGGAATTTTTGATGCTTGTTTTGCCAGGGTGAATTTCCACGACTTTTACCTTTTCAATTTGTTCTTCCAATACTTCTGTCCATAAGTCATCCATGTTCTATTTTGAACTGTCACCTGTTTTTGTGGAAAAAAATTCTTGAATAACATGATTGTTAGAAGATACGTTTTGTATAAATCTATGTATATGGCCATCTTCATCTATTGCTTTTAGTGATATTACAGCATCAATTGTTAGGATAGGTCAGAGGTTGTGATTTGGTGTGTTCTGGTAATCATCAGTCCAATTTAGATATTCTAACTCGGAAGATTTCATTGCTAGTGGGTAGATTGTGATTTTCTTCTTGGTGTGTCCACTAGTGATTGTCATATTTCTTGATCGGAAACCTATGTAAGTGTCCGCAGTTGCTAACGAAGTTCTACCTAGTATAATTGGATAGCCACTAAGTTTGCTTTTGATTTCAATTATTATAAAATCAGCTGAGTACTCCTAGGATTCAATATTGATCATAATGTCTTCTAGCATTCCTTCGGGTTTCACAGTGGACGTCTCTGCTAGTTGGAGTACTGTTGTGGTTGCTTTGACCATTGATTGGATTCTTAGGTATAACATGGTTTCCTTAGTCATGACATTGATCGCAGCTCCCAAATCTATTAAGATTTTATTTATTTGCTTGTTATTTATGGTGACGTTTACTACAGGATTACCAGGATCAAGATATTTAGGGTTTATTATGACACCCAGCATTAAATTGGCCAATTGTCCCACTACATTTATAGTTGGTGGGTCACGCTTCCTCCTTCCTGGTTTCTTTAGGAAATTCTCTCTAATAAATTTGTTGTAGATGGGAACATCCCTTATGGCTTGTAAAATCGGGATTTGGATGTTTAAGTGCTTGAATTCGTTTAAAATTGTGTTCTCTTCCTCTTCTTTTGTACTTCGGACTAGTTTTTCTGGAAATGGAGGGTTTCTGTTGCATGGGAGTGGTTGGGTTTCGTCCTTAGGAGGTTTTGGTTTATCAGGATGTTGAACATAGGGTTCTAATGTTTGGTCTTGAGTTTCAGGTGCGGGTTGTTGGATGTTGTGTGGGGATGTATTCTACAACGTTTTTCCAGATCGCAGGTTTCTGTCGTTTATTTCTATGGTGTCTACAACATAGGTAGGGAATTGTGTGATATCAGCATTATAAGCTTGTTGCTGTTGTGGGGGTCTATTATTATTAGGATTTGGGATTCGTTGGGATGGAATGGGTGGAGGTCTAGGGGGTGGTTGAGGTTGTGGGGGTGGCATAATAAGTGGCTGTTGTAATGGCGCCCTCCAATTTGATGGATGGGAGTATTGATTTGAATAACTTGTGGTGGATGGAAAAGGTGGGGGGTATTGAGGATAAGACGGTGGATAATACGGTTGTTGATAGGATGATTGATATGTTTGCTGATTCTATTGCCATTGGTTTTGATTTGGCTGTGCTTTCCATGGAGTTGGTGTAGAGTTCCAATTTGGTTGTCCTTGATTATAGTAGGCTTGATTGCTTTATTGATATGGTCTAACAAAATTATTCCTCCTCTGATTTATAAAACAGAGCTGTTCTATTGCTCCTTCAGCTGCTGGGTCTTGAATAGCTGCCTTACATGAGGGTAAGAGGGGACATTTATCAGTGGAATGGTCGTCAGTGCAGAGACCACATACTTCTATTGTGTTCAAGGTGCACTACCCCTTCTCATGCTTCTTTCTACAACGAGGACAGAATACTGCCAAGGCTTGGTTAATTTCATCCTTTTTCTTTTTTATTTGAAGAGCATCAAGTTGCATGGCCAGAGATTGCAGTATGTTAGTCTTCATGTCATCCAACAGGTTTCCTAAATCATATTTTGTAAGTGTTGGTCCCGACGATGTTGATCCACCAGTAGATGTGTGTGTATCCCTTGTCCCATTCTTAGTTTTCCTAGATCTAGAGTACTTTTTGAAGATTTGCAAGATCTAGTCAAAAGATTTTTGGAATATGTCTCCATCTCCTAGGAGATTTAAGACTTCAAAATTCTCCTCTTTTACACCTCTAAGAAGGAAAAATTTTAGTGATTCAGGGTCCAAGGTGCAATGACTGGCTTGTTTGTAGCTGAGTTGAAATCTTTGGGCCTAATCTTCTAATGACTCTCTTTCTCCTTGTTGCATCTTAAAGATTTCATACCTAGTATATTTGGCCTTGCAGTAGTCCCTATATTTTTATAAGAATGCTTGTTTCATTTGATCCCAGCTAAAGATACTATTCCCTTCAAGGCTCATGAACCACCGAAGTGATAGGTCTTTCAGTGTAGAAGGAAAAAGCCTTAGCTTTTGTGCATCAGTAGTGTAATCAAATGATCTGCAAACTACCTCAAATTCAAACAGAAATGTGTTAGGATCTTCTGAAGTCAAACCATGAAAGTTTGGTAGATTATTAGGATTGATGTTCTTCATCCTGGCATCTCCAAGAGGTATGCTAATGGGAAAGGTGAAAAGCTCCCTAGGTTCCTCCTCTTCGTTTTCCATTGAGGTGTTTGAGCTGGAACTGGTAGTGAAGTTTTCTCTGTTTGGATCGTATGTGGGGTTACTTTCGTCTTTAGAGTGTATCAATTCAAACTGAGAATGGTCAGAACTGTTATTACCGTTTTTTCTCATGGGGTGCTTGGGAAGAAAGCGGCCAAATCTATCCCTTTGTCGATGAGGCATTCATTGGTAAAAATATTTATGTTTTTGTTTTATGTGACTTTTGTTTTTCTTTTTGTGTTTTTTTTAGGTGATGTCTCCTACAAGATTTAGCACCTCCCCAGCAACGGTGCCAAAAAGTGGTGAACTCGCAATATGGATGCCTAATAAGGGCAGTTGTACTAAGAGCCTACTTTAAATGTCAACCTGGGGGACGTACAAACTTTAGAGGTGTAGGAACTATCTGTGCTCTTATAGGATAATCTTTGTCGTGGTTGGGTGTCGGTATCGATGTTCTAAGGGTTGCCTACTCCATATGTAAAACTGGTTATACTAGGGAAATAAATACTGGAAAGCAATAAATCTATTTTAAAGAATTAAAGTACTGAAAGCAGTAAATCTGTTTTTAAAGAATGAAAATACTAAAAGCAGTAAATCTATTTTAAATAATTAAAATGTTGAAAGTAGAAGAGATAATCTTATGAAGTTACCTAAGTGCATAATGGTAAATCTAGAAAGTGAAATGCCATAACAGATCTATTCTAATATTGGAGAAAACAAGGTCTGTAATTACTTTCATGCATAAAATTAGAGTTCTCATCTAAACCGTTTAAACACCAAAACTAAGATTGAAGTGTGATCGTTTCATGCTACATATTTATTACTAAGAAGTCAAAGCAATTAATCATGATGGGAAAAATTCATAAACCTCAGATCTAACCCATGAATTTTGAAAGCAAAGCTAATACATGTGTAATCGTTTGTTAAAATGTGCATTGGAAGAAAGCAGCTACAGGACTACTGAAAGCGTTTTGTTGTACTATAGAACATATTATAAATTACTACAGAACTAATACATCATTCAAACATTTCCATATGCGATATAACTTTTCATCAATGTAAAACACATAATGGGAAAATACCTAAAAATGGAAATCCCCTAACTTACATGTTGGAGGGGCCCTCTCCAACCCGTACTCAAGAGAGAAAGAAACTTATAAACACGGGATGGAATTTAACATCAATCTCTTATTAAAATATAAAATCCATGTCTTCACAAAGGTCTGTAACTTCGCAATATCTCAATAGTGCAGAAAACTTAAAAGAATGTTTCTCCAAAATGTCAACAGAGACCTATCGCTACCCAAGAGGTCCATATTTATATAATTCTTAATGTTGAACTTAACTAAATGTCTAAATGTCGATTCCCCTTAAATAGGAGTGTGTTCTCTATAAATCAGGAAATAGGTTTCCGAGTTGCATGAATCTTCAGTCTTCTACGTGTTTGTCCTTTAGTGCCCCTGAACCTACTCAATCACGCTTGGTTTCCACAGAATTAGTTTATTGAATATGCATTTTAACATACAAGAATAATCATAAAAAACAATTTCATTAAATAATTATAGTAAAACATTTTTCCCACAAATGAGTGTGTTTCTTCATCATTGCTTGAGCTTGACTACGAGAAAAAGGTTTATCAAATACCTGAAAATTGGACTCATCACATACTTTTATCCATACTTTGGATGAGATGCCATGCTCATGGTATACTGTAGCTGAGTTGCGAGGGGAAATTTCTACTTGGTTAGAGCTCACCGTGTGTTTTACCCATACATTCAATTTTGCAGATGACAATCCCAAGGTCAATAACGCATTACAGCTCCTCCACGATGTCATTCTACAGGTTGTCCTGATGGCCTATCTTGCGGATTCACATGCGCATTGCCAGATGCAGTCTCTCATGCAATGCTTCAATATGATTGGTGAGCCAGAAGATGGTGATGATCCACGGAATGTGAATATCCCAAAATCCGAAGGAAGTCGTGCTGTGGTACCACCTAATGCGCCAAGCGATCCTCTCAGTCAGCCGCTAAAGATCCACAAGATTAACATTGGGACAGAGGACACTCCGAAGTTCACAAACGCCAAGGATTACTGGGATGATGAGCTGATAAGCAAGGTCACTGATATTCTCCACAAGTTTCAGGATGTATTCTCGACAAAATTTTCTGACATGAAGGGGATTTTAGGCGATTTAGGGGAGATGAAGATTCCATTAAAACAAGATGCTAAGCTGGTCCGACAGCAACCCTATTGGCTAAATCCATGACACAAGGAGAGGGTCAAGGAAGAACTTGATCGCATGCTGGACGTTGTTATTATTGAATTGGTCGAGGAGTTAGAATGGATCAGTCCTATGGTGGTGCAGGATAAGAAGACTGGAGAGGTGCGCATTTGTGTGGATTTATGAAAGTTGAACGATATCTGCTTACATGACCCCTTTCCGACCCCATTTATTGATGAAGTGCTCGAAGGAGTCGACGGCTAGGAGATGTACTCATTCACAAATGGGTTCTCTGGCTACCATCAGATTCACATTGCAAAGGAAGATCACCATAAGACAACTTTTGTTACCGAATGGGGCTGCTTTCAGTACACCGTGATGCCATTTGGCTTGAAGAATGCACCTGCGATACTTTCACGGGTTGTCGTTGCTGCATTCAAAGATTTCATTCAGAAGATTTTACAGGTATACATGGATGATTGGACGGTCTATGGGTTGGTTCGTGATCATTTGGAAAATCTGCGGTTGATGCTAGAGCGATGCCGACAGCACCAAATATTGTTGAATTTGAAGAAATGCATCTTCTATGCACCATTTGGCATACTGTTGGGTCATATTGTGTGTAAGCAAGGATTGTTGGTTGACCCAGCAAAAATTGCGCTTATTCTGAGTTTAACACCATCGACTACTGTTAAGTAGTTACGGGCGATGCTGGGACACACAGGGTATTATCACAAGTTCATCAAGGGTTACGCTGCGATTACCACCCCTATGGAGAAGTTGTTGAAAAAGGATGCGTCATTCCAGTGGAGCCCGAAATGTCAGGATAGCTTTGATATACTGAAGGAGAAGATGGCGTCGGCACCGATATTGGTATTTTTGGACTGGAGTAAGGAATTCCACGTCCATGTTGATGCCTCATCGATTGCATTGGGCGTCGTATTGGCTCAAACAGGAGAAGGGGATCTCGATCACCCCATTGCTTTTGCTAGCCGGAAGTTGTCATCTGTAGAAAGAAACTACAATACTATGGAGAGGGAAGGTCTGGAAATGGTTTACGCTTTGTAGAAGTTTCGCCATTACTTACTGGGAGGCCATTTCAAGATGTTCACAGATCATTCTACATTAAAATACCTGGTAAATAAGCCTATGTTGGGGGGGAAGATATGTCGCTAGATAATTCTTTTTCAGGAATTCGATTTTGAAATTATTGTGAATCCCGGCCAGTTGAATGTCGGTCCTGATCATCTCTTGTGGATCGATATAGGAGAAGAGTTGACCAACATTGAAGATGGTTTATCGGATGCCCAACTGTTTTGGGTTGAGGTTGCAGATGGCTACTTTACGAAAATCATTCAGTTTTTGACAACGGGTACTGTACCCGACGACTTCACCACTAATATGAAGAAGCAGTTGGTCTTCAAGGCAGTGTACTTCCAGCTAATTGCAGGAGAGTTATACAAAATGGGTGCCGACGAGGTATTGCGCATATGTGTCTTACCACATGAGCAAGCGCAGATATTAGCAGAAGCACATGGAGGAATAGCCGGAGGAAACTATGGCGGTCGGGCGACTGCCAGGAAAGTGTTGCATGCTGGGATGTGGTGGCCCACACTGCATAATGATGCAACAGACTATGCGTGGTCCTGTGATGTCTGTCAGCGAACTGGCACATCGTCCCGACACGATGAGATGCCACTCATGCCTCAGTTGACATTGCAGCCATTCGACAAATGGGTAGTGTATTTTTTGGGACCGATCAATCCACCAGGGAAGCGCACGGGTGCGCGCTACATTATCACAGTGACAGAGTATTTGAATCAATGGGTAGAGGCGGCACTAGTAGTTGATTGTTCTGTAGCAACGGCAGTGCGATTTTTGTTTGATAACATCATCACTCATTGCGGCTGCCCTAAGATACTACTGAGTGACCAGGGAAGCCACTTTCTCAATTGCACCATCAGCGCATTGACAGAGGAACTGCAGATATAGCACAAGAAGAGTACACTAGATATCATCTGTAAGCAAATAGCACAGTGGAAGCCTTCAACAAGGTATTGGAGCATGCGCTGACAAAGGTGTGCAATACGAACTGCGATGACTAGGATCTAAAAATCCCAATGGTGTTGTGGGCCTATCGCACCACGTGTAAAAGGTTGACAGGGAAACACCATTCAAGTTAATATATGGACAAGAAGCAATTATGCCCATGGATTATATTGTCCCGAGTTTGTGCATCACAGCTACAACAGGCCTGGATGATGCAGCGGCCCTAGATGAATGTCTAGAGCAGTTGGCGAAGTTGGAGGAAGATCGTTTCATCATTGGGTTCCACTAAGGGGTAGAGAAGGATCGCTAGAAGGCATGGCATGATCGACACATCAAAACCAAATAGTTTCAGCAGGGAGACTTCGTGCCGTTGTACGACAGCAAGTTTATGAAACACCCAGGAAAATTCCAGATGCATTGGCTTGGTCCATATCGCATCAATAGTATTACTTCAAGGGGCACGGTTCAGCTGTAGCAGCTGGATGGGGTGATGCTCCCAAAACTGGTGAATGGTCATAGGTTGAAGCCCTATTAGTTGGCCCTGGAACAGCGCGATGCCTGAGTCGCATAAAAAAAAAGTGTGTGTTGCAGGATGATCAAGGGCAGGATGGCGCACCGACGGAGAAACAAATGCACAAGCAGGAGGGCTTGTGTCGCAAGTGAAAAACGACCCATGACAACTAGCAGTGTTGCGCTCGGGTCACATCAAAAATCATTATGTAGCCACCATCTTTATTTTTTTAGAAAATATGTTCATTAGACGAATCAAATCATTTCAGAAATATGCACATATGGAATGAGGAATACACCGAGGCAGCATGGCCAATGGCACCTGGACAGATGGGTTGCAAGGTTGGCACGAGGCAGCCACCACGACGGTATGGCCGAAGGTCTGCTTTGCAAACTTTTGCACACAGGGAAATAGACGGGGGTATGATCGCTCCACCCACTTCTGATGTTCGAGTAATGGAATCTTATGATTACCCTGGAGTGTGAGTAGGAGGTGCACAGGATTTCCAAGGCAGACGAATGATCGAACGCGTTGTATAAATATAGGCCCCAAGGATAACGGGAGCATAGAGGTTGTTTTAGTTCAGAGAGGTTATGTTACGAAACGTTTAGGCATCTAGCTAAGTTAAGAATTCCAAGGAGGTTGTGGAAATGATCCATTTTATTTCCTGCAGGAGCACACTAGGTGCGCTGAGGGCCCGAACCATGAGTGTGCATGAGCGGTTAGAGCAAGTTGCGCCTCAGCCACTCATGGGTTACAAGCATGAGGTCTTGTCCGAGATGTTTAGGCAATTGGTGACGGTTCGTAGTCTCGTGGTCCCGACGACCACACCAAAGGAGGGGGTCGTCGACCCCGGGCCCCTGTAATGTATGCTTACTGGTGTGAAATAGATGTTCCAGAATCGTTAGGCCTGTTTTACACCTTGGTGTCGCTTGCAAAATTCCTCTCTGTCTACAATTGGTCTCTCGAGACTGGAGGATGAGTTTGCAAGGCCTACAGCAGTAAGCTGGGAAGTGTCCACTTTTGGGTAAGAAGTACATGACAGGGAGTAGATGATCTGTGTAACAGAAGGAGCAGGACAACACCGTGTGATCCAGAAAACAAGAACAGTTGCAGCACTATCGTTTACCCTAGCAAAGTCAAAACGACCGACTACACTGTATCCAGTTGACGTGGCTCGAGGGCGAGCCAGAAGATTGTGTTCGGGGCCTATTGGTAGGTGGTTTGGTAAGATGGTATCACAGCATCTTCGATGCTATGACAAGGCAAAAGATGGTGCGAAAGGTGACAGTGGAAGATATTTTTTTGCATATGTGGGTCAATTGTACCATGGATTGTGGGTTTTGGGTCATTTGGACCACATGTTATGTACTGTTGAGTCAGTTATACAACAGAATGTGGGTTTTTGGTCGTTTTTGGACTAGGTCAGTTCAGGATTGGGTCATTTGTCCATAGTGTCAGTTAGGAAGTTGTTAGTAAGTGGACAAGAATTGTAAGGTGGAAGCTTATATATAGAGAAGAATTGTAAGTGTTGAGGGGGGGAATCGAAGGCTAAAGAGTAAGGCAAAGCTTTGTTGTTGGTTGTATGTCTTCCGGGTATGTTTTAATGTCAAGAGTCATTATGGGGATCTAGTTTTTGCAGAGACATTGTATATGGGTCGACAATGATAATATGATGAAGCTATGTTGGTACAATCTCTATGTTCAATCTATTCAGTTGTGGTAATGTGATGTTGCACTATACAAATAATGTCATGCTTCTTTGATGCAATGCTTGTTTTACAATTACTGTAGTGGCAATGATGAATGTCTTGGTTGAATATTGCTTTAAATACCATGTTCAATGCTTAGAAATCTCTCTCTCGGTTATGCAATAAGTTTATGTATTATAGCCGCAACTATCCTCCTTCATTCGGTGGAAACATGGTTCCATCTTCCCTCCCTAGACGCCTCAGGTGAGACCTCATCTACTCCATAGGTGTTGCTGGGAGGGATAAAACCTGTCCGGGTCGGTGGCCAGGGAGACTACGGTATGCATCGTTAGTGAGTGGAACCCCTATAGACTGGGTTTGAGCCAACACAAGACAAGACAAAAGACAAGGTGATGGGAATTGGCACACCTAATGAGCCAAATGACCCATACTGTGGTCATTTGGAGTTGGTCCTAATACCCTAGACAAGGATGACTTGGAGATAACAAGTGACATGAACAAAGAAGCTTGAAGTTGACACTTGGCAAGGAGATTGGGGGCATCCCTTATGGCATCTACGGGCATCCAGCAATGAAGCTGATAGACATGCGAGCATGTGGACAAGGTGACATGTGGGCATCTTGAAGATGCATATGCAGGCATGTTTGTGGAAGCTGGGCATCTTGGAGGCATGCCAAAGACCCTCATACGGGAAATTGAAGAAGGTCTAGCTGCAGGCATGTTCAAAGGCATAAATATGGCCCTTGTGGGTATGAGTTATAAGCTAGTGTGGGCATGCTGGAAGCAAAAGAAAATGGTGATGATGTGGGTATGAAGACCACGTTTAGGTGGGAAAAAGAAAGTCTAAATAAATATATACATATATATATTTATAATTTATGAGGTGTTTATGGAAATCAAATTAAAATTTGATTTTAATATTGACAAGTTAGCTTCCTATTTGATGAGGAAATTATGGAGACAAAATTACAAAATTACAAAGGTTATATCTTGTGTCTCTTGTGCAATGTGTTGATGTGTTTACTTGATGAATGGCATGTGATTGGTACATAGTTCATGGATGAATATGATATTGAAGTGAGCCATTGTGTCTAACAGGGTTGATGTAAAATCCATTAAGGGATTGATAGTAGGGAGGAATTAAGATATGTTAAATAACAAATTTTATAATATTTAGTTTTGGTATTTCATTTACAAAGATTTCTAGTTTAGGGAAACATCAAAATTTATATTTTTAATGATGAAATGAGGCAAGGATTTGGATGCTTACCTTTCCAATCCTCTGTGCAAGATGAAATTTCTCTCGTTGAGCTTCCAAATCTCTCACGTTGAGCTTCTCCAATGCATTTTTTGCAAGATGAAACGCTTGAGCGTTCAGGTTTGAAGATACAATGGGTAAAATAGTGCCACGGTGCGCGGACTATTTTTTTTGTTTATATTAACCAAAATGTGCGCGCGTTTTGTATCACTATAACACGCATGCATTTTGGACTCCTAGCCTACATGTCAATTGACATGGCAGGTTCGGAGTTCGCCCATGCCTAGTTTTAAGTAACGCTAGCACATTTTGGATTTACACAATTCTCGCGTGTTTTGCGAATGCACGATTGCACCAAAAGGGTCCCTCAACTTCGTGCGAGGGCCCATATCCCTTCCATTCCTACCACAATTATAGCATCCAAAAGAGGTCAAGAACTCTGCTTCCACAACCTTATGCAAATTTGTCCCTGACTGATTGGACTCCATTGAGAAAGGAGATCACAAGCATTGTCACTACCTACTTATACATGCTGCAAAATCAGTTGGACCTCTTTATTGATCGAGATAGATGGCATACAAGATTTACTCCTTCAAAATATCTGCACTCAAGGTCTAGGTGTTGGGACCAAACCACATACTTACACTACTGTCACAAAGTAGTAATACATATATTGTGGCTATCATAAGTCTAGTTTTATAAAAGAGGTAAATATGTAAGACGGTTGTATCTAAGGCCTGGGGCTTTCATTTTGATTATATGAGGTTGTATAGACTATTGTAAGAATTTCAAGAGTTATGTTATTTTGGTAGAGACTTGCAGATAAATTTTATCTTTGCAGTAAGTTCATAAAGCTACTGAGGTCAAGTACACTTACCCCTCAATCTAGATCCGGAGGTAGGCAACAGAATTGACACCCATGTGATCAATGAGCTTCGACTCAGGCCTTCTGAGAGCCTCCAACATCCAATTCAGGAACCGAATGTACGTTCTATAGTCCAAGTTCACAAACCTACTCACAGTTCCTCTTAAATAGTGTTTGGGACTTTTCCCTGAGCCCTTGAGAAACCATTTGGGAAAGTAAACTCTATCATTTATGGGTTGTGGCCTCAAATGCAAACGCCAACAGAAATGCTAAGGCAAAGAAAAGATTTATGAATCCTGCGACTACAATATCTTCCAATTCAGGAACCGAATGTACATTCTATAGTCCAAGTTCACAAACCTGCTCACAGTTCCTCTTAAATAGTGTTTGGGACTTTTCCTTGAGCCCTTGAGAAACCATTTGGGAAAGTAAACTCTATCATTTATGGTTTGCAGCCTCAAATGCAAACGCCAACAGAAATTCTAAGGCAAAGAAAAGATTTATGAATCCTGCGACTGCAATATCTCTTTTCTCTTCTTCCTTCAAATTTTCCCTCTCGCACTAACATGACCACCAAAATTTCCCCAACCAAACTGCATGATATACACAGATAAATATTACAATAATATGAATTACGAGTATCCTCGAATGAAAACCAAACAAGCTTTGCTATAATCACCATACCATTGTTCCAAATGTAATAAAAAATAACATTTAGCTGTAATCACCATAATGAACATGGCGTGAAAGTAGTGCCAGCTTCCAACCAAACATAATAAATAATAATACAGATTGCGAGTAGAGATGACAAGGATTACCATGGGACGTCGAATTTAGTCGAGTTCCCCCGATTGTTTACCGCAAATTCACCTACTCTACAAAAGAATTGGATACTAACACCTCTTCCCCCAAAATTATCCCTTTACAAAAAATATATACCGCTCTTTTGCCTAAAGAACTCTAAATTCGTCCTCTGCGGCCGTTATTTTTACAAAAAAATTCTCTAAATCATCCATTTGAGCAGAGAGGACTCCAAATGCCTCCTCAGCGACTGCTATTTTCACCAAAACATCTTTGAAAAGGCCATTTGCACAAAAAGAACTACAAATTCATCCACCATGGCTGCTTTCAAAATAATGGCATTTGGAGAGAAAGAGATCCAAATTCCTCCTCTGTGGCCTCTATTTCATAGAATACCTATCCAAAACCACCATTTGGATAGAAAGAAGTCTAAATTTCTCCACCGATGCAAATTTCAACCCCTTCCGGTACTCTAAAATTCTTCCCTGATTTCTTCCTTCTCTCTAAAATTTCCCTATCGGTGTCAATTTCCACCCCAGGCTGATCTCACTGGATTTTCTATGTCTTTGGAGTGTTACTCTGCCTGTCTTCTTCCTCTTCAATGAAAATCCTTTTTCTCATGACTTGACTGGCCTTGAGGCCTTTAACACGCTTTCCATTTCAACAATCTGCACCGAATGTTTCCTTTCACACACCATCCATACCTCGAAGGCACACTAATTTTCGAATTTCTACCATCCAAAGCCGAAGGCAAGGAAAAAATGACTGAGCACTGATGATTTCCAAGCCCTCGAGACTCTTGAATTCGCACCTTCTGTGTCACTCTACAAATGAACCCCAAGACTCTTGAATTCACACCTTCTATGTCACTCTGCAAATCAACCGAAAATAAATGTGAAAAGAGAGAATAGGTTAACTAACTAGTGGACTGAGGGGTCAAGCCTTCGTCCTTACTACCGTAGTAACCATACTAATAAAATGGACTGTACATATGCCTGAGTTGGTGTTGATACCATGCCAGAGATGGCACCTTCTCCACGATGGCCTGCTACTGGCTCACCGATGCATGTCTAAAGAAGAGAAAATAAGCTTGATGTGCAATCCTAACACCAAGGTCGAGGCACGTTGTACTCCATAATAAAGGTGGCCAGCACTTACCTCGAGAGCTAAGACCAACATTAAAATGCTGCAGAGTGTAGACTCATGTGAATGCCAAAGCATTTAAACAGGCTGATGTCCGATCGCTGCCCCATGGTGGGAAACACATAATGACGCTGACGTCAGCCTCAAACAACCAATGGCACACATCAGAAAAATTGATATTTTAAAAATTGTTTTTTTAAATAAAATTTCCTTTGTTATGTTGAGACTATAGTTTAGTGTAAAAATTTGACAATCACCCCTAAACTAATGTCTGGGACTAAAAACTATATGTTGGGGACATAATAATGGTAATGAAGTTTACTGTCACTGTAGATCCCCTACAATAGGGGAGAGGTGTTTTGGAATTTTTTTTCTTTAAATTTTTATCATTTATAATTTGGTTTTTTTGCTTGGAATGAATGGTGAATATTGATGTGAAAATATTCATTTTATTTCAAAATGTAGAAGAAACTTTTTTATAAATTATTTTAAAAACATAAAAATATTGATAATAAGTTTTACATAAAGTATTTTTATGAATAACTTACTATTACTATTTTCACTATTTTCAAAATTTATATATATATATATATATATATATATGGCTCCTCGTCGTATATATATATACACGAATATGCCTGGAATTTCAATTGAAAATTTCATGACGGTTACATGTTTTTCGTTACGTTTTATGTAAATGGATAGAATGTCAATTTATTTTTCATATTCTATACTAATTCATGCTTTAAATATTATTATTATCTTGTCTAGTGATAGAAAAGAATCTATGAACACACGAAAACACACAACTATGTTCATATATTTATAAAGATGTTGTTATAAAATATTTCTTTGAATAGAAATGTGTAAACTAAGCATATAATTTATACAATTAAAATCCATTAAAATAAAGAAGGAAAAAAAATAAAAAAACTGCTTAAAGACAGAAAGCCAAGGGTTGTGGAAACACTATATCTAAATAAATATACTACAACTAAATTTCTGGGGCCTTCAAGTTTATAAGAAAACCATTGGTTTCGCACAAAATGCAGATCAAAAAATTTGTGATTTCCTCTTAACCCAAAAAAAACGATAAACTATTCCAAAAGCTCTTAAACATTGGGCCAATGGTGTACATAAACAAATCTCAATTGAGCAATACAAGTACAAAGATGACCATCTGCCATGGTCCATGACTCCATACCCACTCCGCGATGACAATATAGGTCTGCCTTCAAATATACTGAATGAAAAAACTTACACATTATACTCTCACTGAGTTTCATGGATAATTATTAACACTTACAAGGTATAGGTACTTTTTTAATTTTTTCATAACATTGGCATTTTCATTTCAAATTTACCTATCAAATAAGTTCCTAGATGAAAAAAACGTCCTACAGGAAGTCAAATTCCAGGCCCGGAAGGTAAAAACTATTATCCTCTGATCTAACGAAATAAACTTTCTAAACTAAAAGACAAATTTGATTGGCTGGCCATACAGATAAAAGCTGTTGCAATAATGCGCTGTAAAGTAGCTCTCAGTTGTTTTAGCGATCGGTGGAGGAATCCATGAAATCCGAAATGCGTTTCATCATTATGGCCGCATTCTCAGACTTCGGATTCAAGAGATGAAACACGTGGTTTTCGCCTTCCGAAATAACTAAGTCGACATCTTTGCCCGCCTTCTTCAGCGCTTCGTAATACAAAACACCACGATCTCTCAGCAGATCCTTCTCCGCCACAAATACCAGCGTTCGAGGATACACCAGACTGGACAGAGCCGGAGAACGGGGTCCAGCTGGGTTGCTAAAAGGGTGGTCTCTGTCCGCTCCTACGGGGAGAGAGATGCTCCACATTCCATCCACCAGTTTAACAAAGCCCTCCACCTCTGGCCCCGCCCCCAGTTCGCACTCAATTCGTTGTTCTCCGCTAAAGAAGGGGTGGACAAGAATGGCTCCTTGTAAACGCAGGCCATCCCATATCCTTCCACTCGGACGGATGCCCATGTGGTGCACGATGTTGGCTCCGCAACTGTCGCCTGCCAAGAACACCTTGCTGAAATCTGCGTGTGAAGCCAGCCACGGATCCACAGACACCCCATCTGGTGCCATCGCTTGGCGCTCAAGCCATTCAAGAACGCTGAAACAATCGTCATAAGCCACAGGGAGGCGATGCTCAGGGGCTCTTCGGTACTCCACCGACACACCAATCACCTTGGCTTCTGTAGCCACTTTATTAAGATAGCTGTGATAAACTGGCGAGGCAGCCGATTCCAAGCAGAAACCCCCTCCGTGGAAGTAGACAAGTACCGGGACTTTTTGTTTTCCATCCGTGACCTCCAGACGAGGGAGATAGAGACGAACGAAGACGCCTGTTTGAGGATCCAACAGTACGTCCTTGGATGCCACTCCTTCCCTCTCCTCGTCGAAATTAGCGTCCTCTGAAGACGGGGGAACCGTTCCCCTGTCCCTCAATCGTTCAACCCTCCCGTCTTCATAAATTCTGATAAAACCGGGAAGCTCAACTACGATGGGCAAAGACAACGACGACTCCATAGTTACGGTGAGAGCAGAGAGGAGCTGAAACCAAAGCAAGCAAACCCTAAATCCCAGGGACAGATTGCATTCAATGCTATGAATGTGGCAACATTATAAGGCGAATCGCAATCAACACATGGAATCTAAGAAGGGTGATGCAAGCCACACAATTAGGGTAGGCCGGGTTGGAATTTCAAACTGATGCCACCCGTCAAAATTGACAATTTTAACCAAATTGTTGAAAGCTTTACACATTTCAACCTATTTGTTGTTTTTTAACCAAATTGTTGAAAGCTTTACACATTTCAACTTATTTGTTGTTGACAAGTTTACTGGAATATTGACGGTATTCAATAGGCGATGGTAATTTACTTACCCACGGGGTGTTTACTCTAACTTCCTCGTATATTGTGGATGGTAGCTAGTTATCTAAACCAGAAGATATCTCAATGGAATTGAACCCAAATAGATGAAATAAAATTCATCTATCCCCACCAACAAACAACTGTATCCTTAACATAATTCCAACCTCCTTTAGACACAAGAAGAAGAAAAACAAAATATTTTAACGCAATGAAAACAAACAGGGTCAATCCACCGGGACCTCTCCTCTGAAGTGCGACGACTTTTGAGACCACAAGAGAGGTTAGCCTTGATTTTCCAATCGTGACAATAAACTATAGAAATGACATAATATGTCGGATGGTACAACTTACCTGGTGTCTCCTTAGAATCAATGGATGTTAATATTTTCAAAAATACACTTGAAAGTAGGAAGGCTGATTCAGAGAAAGATGCACTTGCATAAGATCTATCAATGACACACTTTGGTTTTGTAGGCCATATTTAAGCTTTCAATGAAAGCTGCATCACAACAAGGTTTGTCATTGCTTCATCACTATGAAAGCTACATCACAAGAAGTTTTGTCATTGCTTCATCACTATCACTGATGCTATGAAAGATTCTATCATGAGAATTTATTCAAGACATTACTTTTTAGGATCAATTTTCCAAACATGTTAAATTGAAATAACGTTGTATTTGTCTTTTCGATTTGGAACATAGCAACTATTAATTTATGACGAGATTCTTGAAATTCAATAAAGTTGTATTTGTCTTTTGGATTTGGAACATTGCAACAATTAATTTATGACGAGATTCTTAGACAACAACTCTTTTAAGTTTTCCACATATCCATTTACCCTCTTGATATGTCTCAACAATTAATTTAAGACTAGATTTTTAGACAAGAAGTTTTTTTAAGTTTTCCACATAAAGTTTTAGTTTCTTATTTATAATTGTTATGTAAATTGCTAAGAATATTTTACTATACTTCGTCATAATAAATCTTATAATATTTTAAAATCTTTTTATATAGTGTATTATTTTAGATTTTAGATTTAATATTATTATAAAATATTGAAATAAATTGAAACTGAAATGAAATAAGTATGTAAAGAATACATCATCCATATAATGAATACAAGATGTACCGTGGAAAATTATTATAGGAAAAACCCAGATATTAGGTAAGTCCTATGTGGGCCTGAGGTCTTAGACTCAATGATAAAGTCGAACAACTTGTTAGCTACGATCTCAGGATCAAATCCTACAGGTCTTGGCAAATGGTGGATGCCCCCTCGAATTGTTGATGAACCGAGTACCAAATTTAGGTTGGCCCCGGCCCGTGTTTTGTAATCCAGCAGGAACAGTTGACGGAGCTCAACTGGTCATCCGGATATTTTCCCGGTTATAAAAAATAAAAATAAAAATAAAGTCCTATGCTCTTTCTTTTTTCTTATGAGTTATGAAATGCAAGTATAAAAATAGCACTACTATGGAGTTGCCATGAAAATTGTGGCCTAAATGGTTTTCGCAAGGTCTTTTACTTCCTTTGCTATGCTTTAATATCCCACTCCTAGATGCTCTACTAAAATATGGAACAATAAACAATACAGTAAGAATGAAATATGTTCCTTTCCTAGTGGCTCATTATTTAACATGGTCTAACAACCATCCATCCAGGGTTAGGGTTAGAGATTTCGCATACCTAAACTCCCAATTAGAGTTAGGGTTTTAAAGGCTCTTGAATATTCTTGAAAGTCAATACATGATGTCTAGATCCACACCTGTGATTAATAAGAGATGGTGTGGAATCCACTTAGTATCATGGTGTTCAACAGGATAGGACAACTTGTGGGAAGCATAACTTCATCATATGAAGTCCAAATGAGATGATATTTTTGTTGTTCAAAATTTTTCCATGTGCATAACAATGTTGAGAAGTTGGGAGCCCCCCAAATGCCCCCCAAAATGGTCATTTAATGGCACAAATGAGCTCTAAAAGGTTCTAGACACCACATCACTAAAGTGGTACTTGCCCCTAAATTGGGCCCTACAAGTTAATAGTTTCGAGTTTCCACCCAAAATGTACCAAAATAAATGAAAAAATATATAATGATTTATTTTGGATCATACCTCCACATTTAGGGATGCCTTTGGTCCCCAAATGATTTTACTGAACAAGGTGAGAAATTTTTTCCTCCACTGTCTCCCTAAAGTAGCATTTAACCTTGTCTGGAAATTGTGCTTTCAACCCAACCTGCCAAAGTTTGAATATTAGTACCCTCATTAGTTGTTTTGGACTTCTTTCACAAAATCGTATCTTTTGCGAACTCTTCCTAAGCTTTTGGTGCTAATTAATCTATGGTAGGTAAGCCTTGCTCACGAGTTTCATGCTTCAACATGGAAGGCTCATAGTGTTTAATATTTTCCACATTTATTACTAAGTAAATGCACATATATGGGGGTACAATGAGTTTAAAGGAATTATAACCTACATTTTCCTAACACTTCAAAAGGACTAGGACTATATAGCAATAATCTTCTTAGCATGTCTTGTAGCCTTTCTTTGTTCAGCCACAACCAAACTTTGCTTTCCACATCGAATGTTTTCTTAATCCTGTGCTAATCATGTCAAGTCTTGTACTTTTCTTGTGACTTATTCAATGTCTCATGTACTTGCAAATGGATCTACATGATCTTATAAAAAAAAAATTAATCCTTCAATGCTTCTTTTGTGGTGTCTTCCCTCACTCTTCCTTGTTGTCCATATAAAACATCTAAGGATGAAGGTGGAAAACACCCAAAGAATCTTTCAAAGGGAGACCTACTGGTATAAGTATGGAAATTATTATGTTATAATAATGTTGAATACAAATAAAAATTTCATATCAGGTCCTTGGATGGTTCTAATTGTAACCCCTCAAAAGTTGAATCAATGTCTTGTTCACTACTTTTGTCTTCCCATCTATCCATTGATGGAAATGTGTTGATCTATTCAACTTGGTGTCCATCTTCTACCAAAGTGTACTCCAAAAGGAACTAATAAATATCAAATATCTATATAAGATGATGCTCCTTGTATCCCAAATTTCACCCAAACCTTTTCAAAGAACATCTATGTTGCATCTTGTCCCTTATTGGTATTTTTACAAGGCATGAGAATGTACCTCTTGTTAAACCTATCAAATACTGCAAATAGATCTAGCCATGTATCCCTTGTACTTGTTCTTGGAAAACCACCAATGAAAATGATGGATGCATTCTTCCATGGTCTACTAGGTATAGGTAAGGAATGGCATAAATGTTGCTTTATGTTACTATGTTTGTTGGTACAACAACGTATGCATCCTAATAAACATAGCTACATCTTCTTTCATTTTAGGTCAATACACATGCCTTTGTAAATTGGAAAATGTCTTCCCTGTTAGGATGAAATATTGTCGTTTAATTCCGTTGTAGTATTTGCGCAACCATTTAATTTGTCAATCCGAGGTTCCTAGGCTTACGAAGCACATGCAAAATATATGCAGGACTGAAGTGAAATTAATCTAATCTAACCCCCCCTTGCTAATGGATAATTGCTAATCTAATTCCCCCTTAAGTTGAAATACACAACTGCTAATCTAATGCTGGAAGATGAAACACACTACTAAAAGTAAATTGCATAAAAGAAAGACAACATATGAAGAGCAACAAGACAACACATGTGAGCTCACATTAACAATAAAGAAAACTTAATTTACATCACAAGAATCAATGGCAAATCATGAAAGCATCAAAACTAATATTATGAACAAAAGTTGAGAATCCCCTTCTCCATATTACAAAGTCAAGACTAACTTCTACAATCTGAGACTAATCTTCCCCTAATCTATGATCTAATCTCTATATCCCCAAATGAAGAGAGAGCACTCTCTTTTATACATGAATTTCTTTGAGAAGGAGATAACCATCTCATAATGATAGATCCACTATTCTCTCAACCACTCTCAACTAATTTGCTATTATTACAAAATATGATCCATTCAAATCCTCCACATGTCTCTCACAAATTCTCCACATGTTTCTCATACATCCTAAATAAGATATGCCAACCAAATCTACATAAGCCTCTCCATGGAATATTCTTTGAATAACTATCTCCATGGAGTGGAGGTGATATTCGAGGAGTCTTTTTTTGAATTGATCCTTCCATATTCCTACACATTACAAAGCTCATCCATACTTGAGATATTAGTGAAAAGCATGTTATTTTCCAATATTTAATCATAAATCCACTTATAATATTAAAATGAATAAATGGAAAATAATGAGATGAAACTCGAGTATATGTATGGAAATGGTATGATGATAGGTTAATGGGATGATGAAATGTGAAGAATAGTGAAAGGTAAAGTTGATGAAAATAGGACATTTCTGAGTCCCAACATACTCCCCAACTGAACTTGTTGCATGTCCTCATGCAACCTTGCATGGATCTGCTTAAGAACTTTTGGCATCTGAACTTTGGCTTTTCTTGATGATGTCTTTTAAATGTTTCTAGGAATTTTCTTAGGGTTGGTTCTTGTGTAACATCCATAAAGAATGTTAGTTCTTGTGTTAACAACATTTATTTCATGATGCGAAATGTATGAGTAACAACTGGCATTTTCTTATGAATGAAAGGAATGGAGTAACAACTGATATTTTCTTTTAAATGCAAGGAATGTTGGTTCTTGTGTAAACAACATTCATTCCATCATCTATTTCCTTGTTGCAATAATTAAACCATACACTCACTGGAAATAATAAATCATCAACTATGTATAAGCAAGTGTCATTGTGCATAAGAAAGCCTTTTCTTTATGAATCATGCGAAGATGTGTATCAATGTGTATGAAGGAAAGTGCAATAGAGGAGTTGTCAGAAAAGAAATTTTGGTGAATGGTAAATGAGTGGAATGATGGTAGAGAAATGATGATAATGAACATAGTTCGGAGTTGCAGCTATGAAATGGAAGGTTTGGAGGAGCATCAGCTGCAAAATGGAAGGTTTGGAGGAGTATCAGCTACGAAATGGAAGGCTTGGAGGAGTATCAGCTGTGAAATGGAAGGTTTGGAGGAGTATCAGCTATGAAATGGAAGGCTTGGAGGAGTAACAGCTGTTGGAGTAACAGCTGCGGAGTAACAGCTTTTGGAGTAACAGATGCTGAAGTGGGAAAATATGGTGGAGTAACAGCCATGGAGTAACAGCTGCTGGAGGAACAGCTGATGGAGTAACAGTTGCTGGAGTGGGAAAATCTGGTGGAGTAACAGCCACGGAGTAACAACTGCTGGAGTAACAGCTGCGAAAGTGGGCAAATCTGGTGGCGTATTAGCTGTTGTGCAGCAAACTGCATGAGATAATATCTCACAAACTACGATCTGGGTTTGGCTGAAATTTGGCAAGCAAGTTTCTATAAGTCCAATGCATCTCCATAACAAAAATCAGAAAAACCCACATCACGGATTTCGAGAAAGTTGCAAGTTGGTTGTAGGTGATGATGGTTGTTTTTTCGAAATCAGTACATTGGATTGAGCTGAAACTTGCCAATTTTGTTCATCATAATATTATCCATTCCCTGTCCAAAAATCATGAGGATCCAATGTATGATTTGTGAGATATACTCGATTCAAATTCTGTATTTTATATAAGGAGAAATATGCATGAGAAAATGAATAAACTGTCACAAAGATTTCCTGTCCTCTGAAAATATGGCTGCATTTGAGATTCTATAGTGTACATCAACCTCTATCTTCTTCCTCCCCAACTGAACTCGTTGCATGTCCTCGTGTAACTCGGCATGGGTTATGAAAGTGAAAAAAATGAAATGGAGCGTGGTGAGGGAGTTTTCCAAATTATTCATTGCTAGCATGTAAGGAATTACATGATTAAAATTCAGAAAACAACATACCTCCACTTACCCAAAGAGTAGATGAGCGATGCAATAGGAATGTATCTGCTACTGTTGGATCATGGAAGATGTCACTGCTACAGGATCATGAAAATGTAACTGTAGATGCTGCTGCGACTATAATTGGATCACCGACAGCGAAGGAATCGGAACTGATACTACTAAATCATGGAGAATGTGACTATTGCTGTGGCTGTAACTACTGTCACTGCTGCAGGATCATAAAAATGTAACTATATATGTTGCTGCTGAATCATGGAGAATGTGACTACTGTGACTAGATCATGGGAAATGAAAGAATCAAAATTGTGGTAGTCTCATATAGCTGAAGTCATGCTGTTGTAATTGTTGAGGGAGTCATGAAAAAGTGTATAGTATTCACCCGCTACAAAACCTGATGGTACAATTCTAGTCATGCGAATAAATGTGTCGATGTCGAACATGAAAAGAAGTCATTGGATTATCGACCATTGATGAATGTTGTTAACCAATGCGAGACAAACTCACCATTGATGTCAATGAGTGCCAAGGTACCTGAGTACATCTTGCAAAATGCGAATAGATGTGCTGATGTCGAGCCATTTGCAAGATATGACAATCAAGGGACATTGATGTATTCCCATGATTGTCAGCGAGAGAACTTGCCATTAGGGCATGCAAGCCTCTAGGTACTCAAAAAGGAACTCTAGTCTATATCCTAGATAAGGTGCTGAGGTCGATGGGGAAAGACTTGTTGAAAGGTAGGCCTTAAGGAATCCCACATCAATCAATGTGAGTTTTTACAAAAATATTGGTAGGACTATAGGAAAGATCTCAGTAGCAATAGTGCTTATGGCAAGGGAATGTAATTATGGAGAGGGAACTAGATGTTCTTATTCAGAAGACAAACTGAAATGGAAAAAAATGAACTGAAAAAGATAAAGGGATGTATGCAACTCAGAAAGATAGGCCTGTGTGAAGTCATGACAGATAAGGCAATGGAAAATGGACTTCACATGGATGACTGATGTGCTTTGAAGGAGAGATGTGGGTATGACGCTAATGGGTTTATGAATGGTTTCTGTGTAACAGTAAACGTTATGATGTTTATGATGAGTAACGGCTCCTTCAAACTGTCTATCAAAGCATGTTTCTCAAACAGTTCTGTGATTCTTGAAAAGTCACTTGAGCAGCAAAATGCGATTGTCTTCAAACTTGAAAAATGTGAGTACTAATCCTGCTGCAAATTTTGTGTGAGAGTATCGAAAAATATAAAATGCAGGAAAAATATGTGCTTAGCAAATCAAATTCAAAAATAAAATGAAATGCATTTTTACCTGGCGGTCGTGGCGAGTCTAGTTTCTTGGTCGATTCCTGTTTGAACTGACTTGAGAAAAACAAATTAGCGTGAATTGTAAAAGCATATTTTGACATAGTTCTCGGGAATTATTGAAAGGTCCATTTGCAAATTTTTATTTTTTATTTTTTTATATTTTTTGAATTTTATTTTTGTTCTTGGTTTTCCACAATTTTATAATTTTTATGGTTTTTGTTTTATTATGATAATACCCACCAAAAAGAAGAATGCAAAAAAAAGGTATGCTAAAGGAAAACAACAAACAAGAATAATGTTTGGCTTCATCAAATCTTCCATGCGCATAAGTAACAGTTTGTTGTCTGGAATGTTAAATGTGCTACTACTATCCACTGCCAATTGTATTTAAGCAATTGAAAGTTGTGTCTAACTATGATCATTTAGCCTTCATAATCATACAAAATACCAAACCTGAGCGAGTGGATACAATTGTTCTTCGTGGCCAGAAATCTCATGAATTATGGGTAATATAGTAGTCTTATCGGACATTTCCCTTTAACCAAAGTCTCTTATCATTGGTTTTTTATGACTTGGTTGGAAATATATTTTCCTTAATGATTCTCCAAGTGTGTTCTTCAATAGTGAAAGTGGTGAGAAGCATCAAATGAGCTGCCACGGTTGCATTCTCTACTGGCCTCGATTGTTTCCAGGTGTGGATGTATACAACCCAACATATTTACTCATTACCTTACGTACAATACCCAATCCATGTGTGGGTATGTCGTGTGAGCATACAGGTTTCCAAAATGCCTGCAATAATTCATAGGCCAAGGGCGGCCTCACAGGATTTTTGTAGATCAAAATAACAAAGTAACTGCATTGGACAATATGATCAATCGAGTTGGAGTACTCATAAATGTTCACGTCTCGATTTTTCCCATGGTCTTATCTCAATTTTTTTAGAACTGGGCTTGGGCTGAGATGGAATGTACGTGCCAATGTTTAGTTAGGGATCGTTGCATAGAGCAGGGAGACATGCGCTAGGATAATTTCATTGAGAGGATGATGTGGCTATTATGTAAGATGTGTCGGCCAGCTTCTAAAGGTTCTCGCAACACACTATTGGTATGGTTCAAACCTTAAACTTCGTGCATTCCTCACAAGTAAATTTTCAAAATCAAGCAGTCAGGAAACAGAGGGCAATCAATGATTCATCATCTTTGCAATCGTGCCTACGACTATCATCCCTTCCTACGGGATCTATGGCTTCCACATCAATGTAAGTGAGTGACAATCTCATGAATCGCATCCTTATGATTTGCGACGAGGTCAAAGAAATGAGCGACAATGATCAATGGTGATGGCGAACTCATGTCAACCATATATGTAATATCAACCCTAGACCGAGACCAAAAAGACTCAGATTTTGTAACCGAGATCATTTACATCGCTTGCTTAATGGACAAAACCACAGACTTTGCATTAAACTCTTTCTAGTTTTGTTTTCCCTCCAGCTAAAACCTTCATTGAAAATATCCTACGCAGGGACAATGGAGGGCACACATTCGACTGGATAACTCAACCTAAGATAGATTCAACCAATTTCCTTTCACTAATAGCATCGACTTCTAGATAGGGCAGAACTGACAGCAGGTTTACACGTTATTCTTTTATTAAAATCTTCTCCCGGCAGAATGAATCGGATGATCGTGAAATTAAATTTGGGAAAGTGGAAATAGTGTGACAGTTAGAAACAATTCCACAAATTAAGATCATCGTTTAAGTCTGGAAGAGATGGATCGGCAAGAAGATTGTAGCAAATTAAATTGATACTCAATCAAAAGATAAATGGGATTTAGTTTTGCAATGGTTGGCAGAAACACCTCTTGGTTCAGTTGAGTGTACTAGTGGATCGAGGAGATACATATTGATTGCATTCAATGGATCTGCCTACCTCCTCTCTAGTTTTACCATCTAGATGACATGTAGTGATGTGCGGAAGCTCATAAAAATAAGTAACCACCTCCATTTCTCGTGGATTATTTGTTAAATCATAAATATGTGCCTACGATAGTTGAGGAGCAGCAGTGACATGGAAGGTTTCCGTTTCATCTACATTTCTAGTTTGGTGGTCAGGACTATTTTCTGTAGATTCATGCTTTTCTATAACTCCTACTTCCAAGTTTCCTTCAGCTTTGTTTCCCAAATTTTCAGTACTGTCCTCAGGAGGATCTCGACGATCTTCTGGTTAGTTAAATTTGGGTATGGCCATGCATAATGTGTAGAATGTGAAACTGGAAAAACCCTTCCATACAATCAAGAATTTATGCATGCTTAGAACTGTAAGGACTCGACTAACTACTCTGGTTTCCATGCCTACAATGTGTTTGGAAGATATGTGGCGAGACCGTCGGGTTGACCTAAACTCTTGGGCTTGTTAGTAGATTAGCAATGGCATCGGAATTCAGGGATCCATATGGACCAGAATCCTCAATTGAGAGTAGTGATATTCTTATCAAGCATATTTGGCCCCCATGTAGATATCGTACTTTTGTAACCATCACTCGCCAAAAGATATGTTGCCTATTAAATCCATGCAGAAAATTGCAGAGATCTCGCTTAAGGAGTTTTGAAACTAATCCAAGGATGTCGCTTTATGTACGTTTGCAGGTTTAGTTTCCAGGCCGTAGGATGAAGGCAAAAGATGGCATTGCTACCACTCAAGCTTAAATAAACTAGACTGAGAAGACACAATTCACTTGTGACACAGTTGCAGCCACTGTTTCGGCTCAATTCGAAGGTGACAGTTTCAGCATGGAAAAGCTCAATTTTATTTTATTCATCTAATGTTATTTTTTTTTTAAAACAGGTCCAGGTCTAGGATGGACGCGCAAAAATTTATTCAAGTAAAAATTAAACTAAAAAAATGGAAAACAATTTGATTTTTTTTTTTTTTAGCAAATGGAGATAAATGAATATTTGCAAACATAATTTATTCTTTCCTGAAAAATTTAGAAAACATCCTATTTTCTGATCCTCAGATCGCATGAAGCGCAGAGGAGAGCATACTTATTGAAAATTAAAAACTCAAAATAAAATCCTACCTACTCTATGCTAATTAAAATTTAGAAAATAGTTACGTGTAGTTAAATATCCAATGCAGCCATTCATGTAGCAGCAATAAGAATATGTTCGGTGTCAATTTTGCAAATAGAAAATGAGGATAAACAGAAATGTGTGAAATTAGTAGCTGTGACTATGAGTTAACTAGAAAAAAGAAAAACTAAATTGTCTTAACTTGGTATTTGCTTGAAACCATCGTTCAATAGGTCTTTCGTAGGCATAGTTGTCCTCACTCAGATCTTGCTGCAACTCCTTGTTGTCCTCCTCGACCTCCTGCTTGCATAATTGTTCATCATCTAATGTGCAGGATTCTTCATATGTTAATTCTTCATTTGTTTCTAGAGGAGTAATTAAGGTCTCGACTGCTTTCAAGATCTCCTCTTCGTGAGAAGAGGAGATCCCTACTTTTGCAAGGATCTGAGTGAGCTGTTCCAAGCTTAAACTCATTGTTAAGTCATTTTGAACAAGGGATTCTTACAGCACCCAAATCTAAATGAAAAAAACTAAAAATAAAATAAAAACACTCTGTACAAAAAAAACATTACTCTTCACAGCTGTAAAAAAACACACTTGCAGGAATTGAAATTTCCACTACCACACTTGCAGAAATTGAAATCTACACTACCACACTTGCAAGAATTGAAATTTACACTACCGCACTCGCAGGAATTGAAATCTACACTTCATTCCGTTGTAGTATTCACCCAACCATTTAATTTGTCAATCCGAGGTTCGTAGGCTTACGAAGGACATGCAAAATATATGCAGGACTAAAGTGAAATTAATCTAACCTAACCCCCCCTTGGTAATGGCTAATTGCTAATCTAATTCCCCCTTAAGTTGAAACACACAACTGCTAATCTAATACTGGAAGCTGAAACACACTGCTAAAAGTAAATTGCATAAAAGAAAGACAACATATGAAGAGCAACAAGACAACACATGTGAGCTCAGATTAACAATAAAGAAAACTTAATTTACATCACAAGAATCAATGGCAAATCATGAAAGCATCAAAACTAATATTATGAACAAAAGCTAAGAATCCCCTTCTCCATATTACAAAGTCAAGACTAACTTCTACAATCTGAGACTAATCTTCTCCTAATCTATGATCTAATCTCTATATCCCCAAATGAAGAGAGAGCACTCTCTTTTATACATGAATTTCTTTGCGAAGGAGATAACCATCTCATAATGATAGATCCACTATTCTCTCAACCACTCTCAACTAATTTGCTATTATTACAAAATATGATCCATTCAAATCCTCCACATGTCTCTCACAAATTCTCCACATGTTTCTCATACATCCTAAATAAGATATGCCAACCAAATCTACATGATCCTCTCCTTGGAATATTCTTTGAATAACTATCTCCATGAAGTGGAGGAGATATTCAAGGAGTCTTTTTTTGAATTGATCCTTCCATATTCCTACACATTACAAAGCTCATCCATACTTGAGATATTAGTGAAAAACATGTTATTTTCCAATATTTAATCATAAATTCACTTATAATACTAAAATGAATAAATGGAAAATAATGAGATGAAACTCAAGTATATGTATGGAAATGGTATGATGAAAGGTTAATGGGACGATGAAATGTGAAGAATAGCGAAAGGTAAAGTGGATGAAAATAGGACATTTCTGAGTCCCAACATTCCCAATGCTGAAATTCCTTGTAACTCTGAAGCTGTGAACCTCTATAATAAGATTCCATCTTTCACCTTTAGGAACCTAGAGTTTTTCTAGCTTTAAAACAATCCATCTTTGATATGATAGTTAACCTTATTGACGCTCTTCTACATTAACATGGCCTTTAACCTATAGAGACCCTCTTTAAAGTCCTCAGCCTTTGTGTATGCCTTCATTGTATACATCATGGGTGAAGAGCTCCATCTACATAAGAGTTCCCAAAGTTGTGATATTGAATGTGGATAGCCTTGAAATAATGTCTACCAACTTATTAGTGCTAGCCTTCTTATATATTATTATTAGAACATTTTTTTGTAAAACACCCATCCACTTATACTTTATGGTTATTTGAAGCTTACTTTGGGCTTGTAAATACTACAATGGATAGTGATCACTGTGGATGATGGTATCCTTACCCATTATGTGGTGCTTCCATTTCTTAATAGCTTGAATGAAA
The DNA here is from genome assembly GCA_027924585.1 of Larix kaempferi. Taxonomy (NCBI): domain Eukaryota; kingdom Viridiplantae; phylum Streptophyta; class Pinopsida; order Pinales; family Pinaceae; genus Larix; species Larix kaempferi. The sequence goes on along the minus strand of BSBM01001704.1, from coordinate 482,461 downwards.
AACATAGATTTCCTTTTCATATGTATGATAGTTCAGGATTACGCCATGGAACATTTCAAAATGATAGCATGACATATTACCCCCCTTCATCCAAATCACTCCCATAGCATGTCCACATGCATCCTTATCCACTTCTAAAGGATTATGCAAATTGTGCAATGCAAGAACTAGTGCATGATTGATCTTTCATTTCAACTCACTAAAATATTTATGTTGATTCTTTCCCCATTGGAAACTCTTTCCATTTCCTACTATAACATGGAGTGGTGCAATCATAATTGAAAAGGATGCTATAGAATTATGTAGAGCTTGTGATGCCCCAACAAAGACTCTGACTTCACTTTCATTAGTAGGAGTTCATCATTTTAGGATGGCCTCCATATTTGTGATTTCCATCTTGAGTTCTCCTCTACCAACAACATACACTAAATACACCAATCCATACTTTGAAAATTTCACATTTATTGAGGTTTTCCATTAGTTGATACTTTTTTAGAGTCACTGACACCTACATGAGATGTGAGATATGTTTTTCCAAGGTATATCTATAAACCAATATATAATCTAAGCACACTATTACAAATGAATCTATAAAGGGACACAATACATCATTCATCAAACACATATATGTAACCGATGCATTACATAAATCAAAAGGAATTTCCAACCATACATATAGACATTTCCTTTCCTTGAAGGTGATCTTCTAGGTGTATTTTTATTTAACTTATTCCTATTGGTATCCCAATTTGAGATCCAACTTCGTGAATCACTGGGCATGTTGCAATTGATATAACAAGTCATCAATCCTAGGTAGAGGGTATTATTTCTTGAGTGTAATCTTATTCAAACCTCTATAGTTAATACACATTATTCAAATCCCATCCTTATTGGGTACTATGATGATAGTTGATCCACAAGGTGAGGTGCTTGGTTGAATTAATCCTTGCTCCAATAATTTCTTCCATTATTTATGTATAGAATAATGATTGGCAATGGGGAGTTAGGAAGCAAATGTATCTTGTTATCCACTTCCCTCTTAGGTGGTAACCATTTAGGCTCCTAGAACACTTCTCTATATGTTTGCATTGCAAGCTCGTCCAATTGATTTTTTTTGCTCTTTTGTACATTGCTCTATGGATGAACTTACTTTGATTCATCTCTTAATTGATTCTCGCTAATAAGAAGAATAATAAAAACTTCCTACTAGAGCTGATCAATTTATAGGTTTGGTTAGCACTTACCAAATATATCTTGGATTTTCCTTTATGTGCATTGATGATGAAGGAATCCAATCCTTGATGAGCATTATTGGTTTTCTCTCCTCATGAATATTGCATCCATTTTGTACATGTAGGGGATCCCAAACACTACACCACACACATCAAGTTGTACTACATCTATCTTTGGTTCATCAATATAGTTTTCACTTAATAAAAAAATGATCTTACACTTCTTAGTGATCTTGAGCTTTGAAACCTTATTTATCCATCCCAATGGAAATGAGTGAGTATGGTCATGAAATTCCAATCCAAGCTTGCTGACCAAATCTGAACTACTATGAAATTGTCCTATGTCTTGGAATAAAATAGAGCATCCACCTTTGTGTTATTACCTTGGATCTTGATATGGAACAAATTAGTCATCTTCTTATCTTCCTTAGGATAGAGGCTACTCGGATTCACCTCCTTCTACATTATAGTACAAACAATATTTTCATCTATATATGAGCTTCTCTCTACCTAGTTTCCTAAATCCATGGCTAGCATGTTCTTCTTCTTGGAATCCTTCTTTTGGTTCTTTGGATTCAACTCTAGACGAAGCTTTCAACACTTATATTCGATGTGACCATCAATATTACAATGATTACAATGGTTGTTTGGATCCTTGCATTGATGCATAGTGTTTATTGTCTTCTTGTCCTTCTCTTTCCACTTCTTATTTCCCTCCTTGGAAGAATGTTGGTGGTGTTTCTTCTTAGAACCACTTGGTTGTCCTTTATTCTTACCCATATACTCTAGACATTGTGCTTGTACACAAGCCTTGTCATTTGTCCTAAATATAAAGACCATCACTTTCCTTTGTAAATGACTATGTATACCACCTAGATACTTAAGTATTAGAACTGGGTTCTTAGGAAATATACCCAACATAATGACCATTTTTCTAAACTCGATGGTGTACTCTTGGACACTTTTCCCTTGATTTTGTTGGAAGTAATTCCATCAAATCTAGTGGTCCTCTTCAGTCCTAATAGTGTAAAACTAGGAATTAATGGGGGTTTTAAACACCTACCACTTAGTTACTGGAGCATCTCCCTCTAGTCTAAGCATCTCCATGGGTCTTTCACACCAATTTTTTCCTTTTCCCTCTAACATTAGTTGAGTAAATTTCTATTTCCCTTTATTATGAACACTTAAATAAACTTTTAATTGTTGCAACCATTGACTCAACTTAATAACATCAATCTCACTTTTGCTAGGATTTCATGCCCCCTCTATCTTCCACTTTAAATAGATATTGAGAAGAAGTGATGGCACTAGAAATTGGTCTCTATTTATATAAATCCTTTTTCATCTCCTTTTTTAGGTCTTCATTATCTCCCAATTTCCCATCTTAGCTAGTTTAAGAGTTAGACACACCAAACTTCTAAAAAGGTCCAAACTAGTTCTCTAGAAATACCATTAGAATGGCCATTGATGAGTCTTAATTTTGGTAGGTAAATCATGCACTCATAGCCTAACCATGCAACCCAATAGGGTATTATCTAAGGGGATGGACACATACAGTGAGTTTGATTAAGTATTTAATGAATGGAATTTTTATCATTTCTTTTGCTTTATTCATTTCAAAACTTGATTAAAGAAGTCTAACGTGTGGTATTAGCATCTCATTGTGAATTGCAGGGGATCGCATCAGGAACTAAAGGCAAAGATCGATGTTGTATTGAATATCAATCCATAAGATGAGGGAAAGTTCCACCTCCAATCATGATTCAGTCACAACTAAAGTCACTATCAGAGGCTTAACTAATATCTAGAGTTACAGAGGTCAATGAAGGAATGAACAACCAGTTAAGGGCAGTTATACTAGACACCAAAACATTTCGATACCCTGGCTCACTATTAGTTATCTCCAATATTTGTAGGTATAAGGAACGGGGGCTTCACTCAATAAACCGCTATCATAGCACGTTCATTCGTGGCATATGAAACAATACCCCTAATTTCACTAAACATTGGAAAATACCTTCCAAAATCTTTTTTTTTAACCCCCTCCCAATATGCCTTCCCAATTTAAAAAAACCCCTATTTTCACTAAATATTGTATGTGTCAATTTTTTCATTAACATTTTTTATGCCCCTTTATATTTCTACATAGTATATTGATATGATACCCCTCTTATGACCCCACATGCATTCTACAATGCACCTTGCTTCTTTTGATGTATATTGTGGATGCACATTACTTCACCCACAATGCAATTACTCAACCACATATAATTATGATTTGCAACATCTAATGGTCTAATGAAGAGATAGGAGATCACTTCTTGTATGTCACTAGAGCCAATGCAAATAGTACAACATTTAGATTGCATGTTGCAGTTCCCCAATCGCTGACTAAGCCTGTTGTGGGATAGGTATCCAAGCCCCCATGGCCTGTAACAAGCTCTAGGAGGATGACTAAACCTCCCAAGGCCTTTAATAGGCACAAGTGGTCGGGTATTCAAGCCCCCAAGGCCTATCGAGGGCCTATAATAGGCCCTAGAGGCTTAGAGCCTCCCAAGGCTATTAGTAACAAATGGCTAAGTGCTATCAGTATCAATTGGTTGTTAATGACCACTGTCTCTCGACTATGATCGACCAGAAACCCACTTCACCACGAAACCCCTGGCCTCAAGGATGCCTCAAGACGTGATTTCCCTGCGTATTGAGCCTTGCCTCAACCCGATTTCTCATCCGGCCGTGATCCCGCCATCTCCATTTGGCAGATATTTTTCAGCCCGCCCATATAAAAAAGACCCTAAAGTATTTTTGTATTGTTACATTAAATAAAAAAAACACTTTTCCCCTTAATATATAAGCAATATAATTTTTAGGTTTTCATGAATATTTAATACCGCAATATGAATGAACGTGGTATTATATTGCCTTCTAGTGGAGCCCACGTGGTATAAGGGCTCGGCTATGAATACGAGTAAATTACAGTACTAGGTTTAGGTTCCTTTATGATTCTCTGTAAATACATATATATTATAAACCTTTGGGCGCATACAGACTTCTTTTTATTTGTTAATTTTGGCGCAGAGAGACATGTTATTTTAGTAAGTTCTGATACATTTTGCATGGGAGTGAACAATAATGCAAATTTCCATTGAATGGCATGTTTTCTATCTATGAGTACTTAGTTTTAATTTGCTCATGTGCTACTGTGAGGAAGGGCCCCTCATTGTGATCACAAGAGTCTTCATTTAATTAGAGTATTCAGTAAATTAGATGTTCATGTTAAATCTGATTTTATTTCATTAAATTTATGGTTATGATTCCTATAGAGTAGACTAGTGATTCTTGGATTTAATCATAATTTGATTTCATTGCAATTTCTAGTTATGATTCTTGTAGCGTAGATCAATCATTCGTGTAGCATTATTTATTTACTCCTTTATTTTTCTAAAGAACTATTTTGCTGCATGTTCATTTGTTATAGTGAAATCGAAATTGCTTACTTTCATGGATATGTTCCATCGAAACTAGAATTAGTTACTTCCATAGGATTATATTGCTTTAAAAGTTAGTTATTTTCGCATTCCAGGGTAGTGATTTGATTCCCAGTTAATTAGTCTGGTTATTTTTTTCATATAATTAATAGGTTTTTGTTTCATATAGTTAGAATTGGAACATGTAGTTTCCACGTAGCGTACTTTTTCCTTCCTTATTCGGATCCACTTTAGCACTTCATTTCCATTAAACATAAACTTATTCCCACAATAGATTAGCCCCTCTTGAAGTTGCACATACAATTCCATCACCTCTTAAGTTTGTACAATCCCAAATTGACAGAATAAAGTAAGAATCATATTTTGAAAGCTTTGAATTGGCTCATACAAGAGACCATCGACCATGTTGCGAGAGATGTTAGTGAATCATGCTTTATATTTGAAAATATCTCCTCCAACTCATCTAGTGAATTGTTATCATTGTACTTATCCAACGTGGCTAGAGTTTTGAGATTCCTTTCTTATCATGAATCTTGCGAAATGCCACAAAACCCAAAATAAATCTACTCTAATAGAAATATGATATGTATACTATCATGGATATTCCACTAGAACAATTTATCACAACATATTTACAATATATAAAATATCTTTATTATAAATGTATTACTTTGGATTCCAGATTTAATATTACTACAAATGTTGATATAATTTGAAACTAAAATGAAAGAAGAAATCAAATAACACACTATCCACACAATGAACACAAGATGTACCTAGAAAAAACCCAATACGAGAAAACCCTAGTAAGAAAGTGAAGCCTATGCTCTTGTTCTTTTCTTCTTAGTTATGAAACAAAAGTACAAATAAAGTGCTCTCACTGTGGAGTTGCCATGGACACTATTTTCTAAATGGTTGCTATAGGATATTCTTCTTCTTCTATTATGTTTTCATATCCCACTGCTAAATGCTCTACACAACTATGGTACAATAAATAATATAGTAAGAATGAAACCCCTTCCTTTCTTAACAACCCAATACTTAATACAATCTAATAATCATCTAGGTTTAGGGTTAGGGTGTTTTCATGTTTCAACTCCTAGTTAGGGTTAGGGTTTTAGACCCTATAAAATATTCTTGGAATTCAATATTTTACTAGCTACACATTTTTTAGGAATGAGAATTGATGTGGCATCCACTCAATATCATGGTGTTCAATAGGATATGCCAACTTGTGGGAGGTATAACTTCCTCATACAAACTCTAATTAAGGTGATCGTTACATCATTGGAAAGCTTTCGGTGTTTAAAACAATGCCAAGAGCATGGGAACTTTTTTTGCAATTTTTGGAACCCAAAAACAATGATTTGAGCCATCAAACAAGCTCTAAAAAATTTTAGACACCAAATAAACAAAGTAATACCTGCCTCTAAAATGGGCCATACAAGCCAATAGATCCAACTTTTACACCTAGAAAGTACCAAAATATATGAAAAATTATATAATGATCCATTTTGAATGAATAATGATCATATTCCAATGAACAATTATTTGATTGGTTTGGAGAATGGATGATTGCCACTAGTTTTTTATAAGCATTAAAAGATACATCCTATTAGACATTGTTTCCTATAATACTACATAGATGTGAACTGTGAGTATGCGACATGTACATCTTTTATGTTTTATGTTAAATGAATGGACATATGGGTACTAGAAGAATTAATGCCCATGTTTTTTGCTTATTTATTTATTTCAACCATCATATTGTTTTTAGATCGGATGAAAATTCATTCCTTGATTATGGGCACTTGCTCCATATTGTTTTGTATTGTGGTAAGAAACTAATATTTTTGTATGGACATGTTTATCCTAGGTCATGGGTATTTGTTTGTGTGCCTTTGGAAAATCTTGGGATGTGGAACTTGCAATCATAAAATTTAGCATACCAAAACCTTGACAATAGTCATACCTTTGAGTTTATTTTCTCGTGGCCTCACATATAAAGGAATATTCAATCCCTAATAATGCTCTTAAATCCTATCAAGTGCTTGACTAATGAATTGATCTAATTATATCTAATTATTATAACAACCTTGGAGCTATATCTATTTTTGTCAAGATAAATCAATGTGATGATAATGAGAGATAAACAACTTACTATTTTTTTCTACCCATGTATTGTTTGCAAAATATAAAGGACCTTTATATGTGCGTGTGGTCATGGATGTTAATTGGGTGTACATTTGTTGGATCTTTGCATCATATATTTATGATGTTTTATTTGATTATGGAAATATTTGCTACTTACTTGATGTTATAGATCTTAAGACGTTATTATTATTATTATTATTATTATGGAAATACAAAATGGGGGCAAGGCTCATACTCGCGTGACATGGGGTTGACTCTCGTATGCTACCACTATACCCCTAGGTGCACCCACATGACCTGCAAGCATGGGGCATGACTAAGCTAGGGCGATTTGAAATTTTGGCCTTCCATTTACAACTTCTCATATCATTTCCTCATTTACCACTTGCTTTACCCCCCACGAGCAAAGATTAAAACATTATATTCTATTAAGAAAGATCATTTTTCTATTCCCATGGCTAGGGATGAGGGAAATATAGACTTGGGAAAATGACTCTAGACTTTTCCTAGATAATATTTTTTTGTAATCGAGAGGAACCTTCAAAACCACCCAACAAGCATTGTTGACCGTGCCACTTGGAAATAAACCTCTCGAGTCGAGGACAACACTAATTTTGGATGTGAGAATGATCTTCCCAGCAGTATTTGACTGTCACCGTGGCTGCACGAGGTCTTAAAGGATAGTAACCTCCCCCATGGGAAATAACTATGACCCCCCCTAGGGATTTGAACCCGAGTTTCCACCGAGACAGCCCTGAGGCCTACTACTGGCCCACAACCTTAGCCCCTTGTCCTAGCTAATCTACATAGGAAATCAACTTCCTCCGAGATCTCACAAGATTGGAAGTTATCTGCATAACACTATTTAGATTCCTTGATACCTTTCTCTTTGTCTACCATATATAAGCATTTGATGAGGATGAGATTGAGATGCATGTGTAAGTATATGATTTGCTTTTAGGACACCACCCAATCATTGTTAATGTTTATTTAATACAAACTTAACTACTAAAACACTTTAACTCTCATGATTGGACAAACAAAATCAACAAATGTAACAACAAGACAATAAATACTAAAGTAAATAGTTATGTTCTATGCTAAAATAAATTCTCTTACACCACTTACTCTATAGTAATCCCCTTTTAAGATAAATATTAATTAGATTCACATCATCTTAATTATTTAGAATTTTGTTTTGTAAGATGTCAAATTAAATTGGAAAACCTTAAGTGTTCAACAATGCTTTATTCATCTTGATATATTTGAGTGGTCTTGTTGGATGAGGTTGTGCAATCACATTTAATGATGTAATCTCAAACATTTTTGGATGAGTGTAAAGTCTATCAAGCATTTAAATGTTGTCATTTAAATTTATACTAACGACTCCTTTACCTTTTAGAGGGTAATCATTTAAAGTTTTCATGTAAACTTATACTAACAACTTCCTTACCATTTGGAGGGTAAGAAAAGATAGGTGGAAGATATAGCTTGGAAGAAGATAATATGGAATTGCATTTAGTTGCTTCTTATTCAACAGGTGTTTCAACCGGAGAAACAATAGGAATTGATGCTTAAATCACGATTGCTTCTTTAGCAAGGTCTGTTTATCCTCAATAAATAGGGTTTAAAGTGGGAACTAGGGATACTAGGTAAGGTTGGGGGGGTAAAGAAATGAAGAAGGACCTTGGAAATATCGCCCTTGTTAGTTATATGGAAAGCTTACTTTAGACAAGAGGAAATGTTCTATGTAAGGATCTCCGGTAAAGAACAACACTAAGTATGTTTAAGTGTTGAGGAGAGTTAGGGTTTGAAGGGAGAGATTGGGTTTCTAGTGAGTGTTGGAGCAAGGGGAGGTTTTTGGCAAGGACTGGATTACCTAGCAGAATGATTGGAATGTTTGCAGTAGATCTTGGAGTCAAGTTGATTCTATGAATCAACCTAGTACCAACCAAGGATAAAAAAAGTGGGAACTATTTTTACTACACTGATTTTGATCAGCACTATTCTAGGGTTTTCAGTTTTTACCTTGACCTCCTACAACCAGGTTATCCTTACTTAGTTCACCTAACCCAGTTTTTTACTGGCTTACTAGATTTATTTTTTTTGGTTATTATTATTTTTTTATTTCTATGTGTCCTGTCGACACAATCCTATTGGCCTGCACACACATTTGGGGTTTTGTGGGATGGTTGTACGGCCTCATCTGGATGGGTGTCGGTTATTACTGGGGAGGGCTGGTTCAACCGGTCATATAATTTTTATTTTTTTGACATTAGGTCTTTTGTTTCAATGGAACATTAGAGAGATTTTGAGGTCAAAAATGGCCTCCAAAGAAATATACTAAAAAAGTATGAGATATATTAAAATATTATGAGTTATGCGTTTTATGGGATAGGTATATATGACAAGTCACCTCCTACACTATTTTCTATGCACAATATAAATAACCATGGTTGAGTTACTTTTCAAAATTCACTAGAAATAAAATTAATAAAATAACTATACATTGATGTGACTAAGATTCATTGTAAATTTCCAAAAAATTATTGTCCTTTAGCATTTATTTGTCTTGAACTTGCAAATGAAATTAAATAATAAAAAACATTTTAAGAACTATTTTTTTAATTTATGTTGACTTTTTTATTTAGTATTTTTCTCATCAATTTAATATAATGTGATTTAATTGAAAATTTATTTACATGTAAAATGTTAATAATATTGTTATAATCCACATTGCATTATTATTATTATTCTTTATTCATTAAATCTATATTCGTAAATTAATATCAAAGTCATAATATTAATATGTGTGTGTGTGTGTGTGTGTGTGTGTGTGTGTGTGTGTGTTTATAAATTAGTTTGACATTATAATATCAAATATGAAAAAATGTGAAAGGAATATATATATATATATATATATATATATATATATATATATATATATATATATTAGTTTGGCATTATGATATTTAAAAAGAATGGAGTGAATATATAATTTAAAATTAAAAACATGAAAATGACAATATATTATTTTATAAAAAAATGTGAAAGGACCTTCTTTATGAATTATGAGTACTTTACTTGAAAATGATAATAATATTATTTTATGAGAAAGTGTGAAAAGACATTCATTATGAATACTTTACTTGAAAATGACAATAATATTATTTTATGAAAAAATGTTAAAGGACTTTCATTATGAGTACTTTACTTTATGACTTAAAAGTACTTATACCACTACGTTGGTTAACTATTGGTTTTCATCCACCATAGAAAATTTGACAAATAAGCATTCTTAACTCATGAAATGCCACCTCAACCATGGGGGGTGATGTCATCTACTAGAATGTGATTGGTTGATTTTTATAGTACATTTTATTTGTTTTGAGGCCTATTTTTTACCTCAAAATTTCTCTAATGAACCAAATGTTTTGTGTGGTCGAGAAAGTGAATGAAGCAAGGCTAGTGGGGTTTGTTGTTTCCAGGAAGAGGGGAGAGGTTATTGTGGAGAACAGGGATGGTATTGAGGTTCTCTCATCTACTGCAATGGATAAGCTTGCTTAGAAGAAGGTTCTTTGTGGGGAAGATGGGCGGAGCAGGAGGAGACTGAAGGCGATTAAGGCACGGGGAGGACTAGATCAGTTCATCATCAAAGAAAATACCAATATGGATAGGGTGGAAATGTTGGGGAGCAGGGCCTTTCTAGGGGCGAATTGAATTCACATCCGACAGTCAAGGTGAAATATTGGAGTGGGTTAACAATAATTGGGCTCCATTGCTGGGTATGCCACCTAGGATTAACTTACTACTGAACCGATGGATTATTTTTGTTTTTCCTGAGCCTGAACACATTGGCGTTATTCTGGCACGTAATTGGTTCTTGAAGGATGGTTCCACCATTTTGAAACTATGGAACATTTCTTTCGACCATTTCAAAGAGAAAAAATCGCGTAGATACCTATGGATGTTGGTTCCTAGACTACCCATTTCTCTTTGGACGGAGAATATCCTAATTGGACTGGAAAACAATATGGGGAATTTCATTAAAGTCAATAAAAAATCCTTGTATGGTGTGGATAAATGGATGGCTTGTGTTATGGTGGAATTTGACATGGCAAAGGGTTTGCCAACGGAGGTGGAAGTAAAATAGGGTGGGGTTTCTTTTCTCTAGAGACTTGACTATTATAAAATTGTGTTTCATTGCTACAATTGAAGAGACACAAGACACATTATGGCAAGATTCCCAAATATGTCGTGGGATGCTCATGAGGATTTTTACTCTAAGAACTCAGGTTCAGAATCTTTGGAATGCTACAACAAAGAATTTAGGCTTTCTCCTCCTGTATTATCAAATCCGGGTAATTTATCTCCTGCATCTATCAGTCACTGCAAAGATGTGTCTAAGGATGAGTTGGATTTTTATATTGACGTTGAAAAAACCCTAGATAGGCGTATTTCAAATGGGGAAGTTATTTTAAATTTTGGGGGTTTACATCTAATAAGACACTAGAGAGGATTTTTGGTGGTTTGAGGGAGGTCTATCCTCAACATGAGCTAAGCCCTTCTCAGGATAGTAGTGGGGCTACCTTAAATGTGGAATCATAAAAAATTTGTGATCTTTCGGAATCTGGAAATGCCCATGGGTTGTCTTCCTTAGATGAGCAGGTTAGGGTTTTTATCGCAGAAGAGAGGGCTGTACTAACCAATAGTGGCTATGATATTGCTCCATCTACTGAACATTTTATGCCATTGACGGTTTATTCTAAGAATCCTTCCACAAACCCGAATGTCAAACCTATTCCGAGTGATCGGTTTCTGAATGTTACCATTAGAAAGAACAGAAGGAAACCAAAGGATACCACACAGGAAGGGGGATTTATTATCTACATTCCAATTTCTACTAGGGTTGATGAGTCTGAAAAAGGAAAAAACCGTAACACTTCTTTTGATTCTCATGAGGCCCTTGGAGAAAATTTGCCTCTTTTGAGGGGTGTGAAATGATTTTTCTGACCCTAAATGTTAGGGGATTGGGGAAGGCTTCTAGGGTTAGGGCCTTAACCAATTTATTTAATACTACTAGCACAAATTTAGTTTTGTTGCAGGAGAAAATGTGTGAGGATACTTGTGCGATGAAAAAATTTGCGGCCATATTTCGTGGGTGGGAATTTGTGGCAATTGCTTCTATTGGTCAGTCCGGTGGTTTACTTGCTGGGTGGAACCCTCGGTATTTTAACTTTCGAGCATACAAAACAGACTGGGGCATTTTCTTGGATGGGTGAAGTGGGTTTTTAAACATACCCCTATCTATATTGAATTGTTACAAGCCCTATAAGGATAGGGGTTCCTTCTGGAACTCTCTTAGCTCTTCTGGTTTGCTGAGTTCTAGAAATTTAATCATTCATGGTGACCTCAATTTCACCAGGGTTGCTTCAGAAATTTGGGGTCCTCGGGAAATATTGGATGATGTGGCTGAGCTTTTTTTGAAGTGTTTGCATACTTATGATTTGGTGGATTTCTTTCCAGGTGTCCTCTCGCCCACTTGGACAAATGGAAGGATTAGAGACGGTGGTATTCATAAAACGATGGACAAATTTCTGGTTAAAACGAACTTATTGCAGGCTTGGCAACGCAAGAGATCATAGGTTGGGGAAGCAAAATTCTCAGATCACTGGCCTATATTTTCTCAAATAGATGACACAGATTGTCAATTGAAGCATCCTTTTAAGTTTAATAGTTCATGGCTAAGAAATGAGGATTTCTGCAGCCTTATCAAAAGTTACTGGACTAGCACTGAATTAGACCATGATTTGAATCCAATGGATTCTTTTGTACTCAAGCTTCAAAACCTTAAGGACGTGGTTTCAAAATCGATAAAAAAACAAGCATAAGTTGGATATGCAGGAGTGTAAGGAGTTGGAAGAACATATTCAGAGTTTGCATATCAGAAATTTTGATCAGCAACTGGACAATGAAGTTTTTACTAAATTAAAATTATTGGAGCAGAAGAAGGATGAGATACTTATACAAGAGGAGATGGACTGGAGTCTCAAGAGCCGAACCATATGGATTGGGTTGGGGGATAAAAACCCAAATTTTTTTCGTTCATATGCCTCACAAAGGAAAAATACAAATGCTATTTGGGAGCACTGTGATGATGAAGGAAATACTATTTCAGGTATGGAAAAGTTGCAATCAGCATCAAGATGTTATTTTGGTAAAACATTTGCAAATACAGGGAAATGTGATTTATACACCCAGTTAAAAGTGGCCATATTATTTCCTACTTTTTTTATGACCATGAAGCTGAGGAATTGAGGAAAGAAGTTTCTTTGTTGGAGATCGAAGAAACTCTGAAAGTTTTTGCAAAAGAAAAAGCCTTGGGCCTGATGGCTGGACTGTTGAACTTTTTCTGCATTTTTATGATATTATGGGTGAAGATATTTTGAAGTTGGTGGAGTACTCAAGAACTGAAGGATTGATTTCTGGGGTGTTGAATTCTACATTTCACACCTTGATTCCAAAGCATAGTAAACCTAAATCTTTTGGGGATTTTAGGCCAATTGCTCTTTGTAATTTGGCCTACAAACTAATCTCCAAGATTATTTCGGCAAGACTAAATCCTTCACTTTCAATATTTATTTCTTCTGAAAAATTTGGTTTCCTACAGGATTGTCAAATCCTTAATGCAATTGGAATTTCTCAGGAGATTATCCATTCGATAAATAAACAAAAAATTGAAAGCTTGTTTACTTAAAATGGACTTGGAGAAAGCATATGATAGAGTTGATTGGGTTTTTTTGCGACTGATCCTCATACAGATTGGCATACATCCTTTAGTTTTGAGGTGGATTATGGCATGTGTTACCACTGCAAACATTGTTCTGTTGGTCAATGGTGCTCCATCTGAGTTTTTCAAGAGATGAAGGGGCATTAGGCAAGGCTTGGGCCTTTGTCACCTCTCTTATTTCTGCTAATCATTGAAGGAGTCAGCAGATTGATAAGGAATGAAAAATCTGAAGACACTATAAAAGGTATTAAACTCTCATCAAATTTGTTTCTCACTCATCTTTTGTTTGTAGATGATGTCCTTTTAGTAGGGACATACTCTATTGACGAATGGCTGAATTATAAGGACATTATTAGGATTTTTCTTATGCTTCATGAATATTGGTGAGCAACAAAAAATCTATCTTATTGCACTACAGAGTTGAGAACACTAAGCTAGATGAATTCAAAATATTTTTCCATATAATTTCTGTCACCTGGAGGATGGCTTCAAATACCTAGGCTACTTCTTAAATCCTAGTAGATACAAGATAAAAGACTAGTTGTGGTTACTGAAAAACGTTGAGTGCAGGATCAATCAGTTGACTTACAAGTTACTTTCTATAGGTGGGAGAATCACACTTGTTAAATCAGTATTGACAAGGATTCCATTATACGAGTTCTCTCTCAATCAGGTACCAATATATATCATTAATTGCTTAAGGATTTTTTTTTTCAACTTTCTGTGGATGGGAAGTATGGAACACAATAACCTGGTTATGGCGAGCAGGGAGAGATTAGCACTTCCAAAAAGTTATGGAGGATGGGGGATAAGGAATTTATCCATTTTCAGTATTGCACTCAGATTAAAAAGTTTTTGGAGAGGAATTTTTTTAACTACTCTCTGGACTTAGGTGCTATCTGTGAAGTATATTAAAGGAGATGTTATAAATTGGATAAGGAATAAACAAAAAAATGATTAGGGGAGCTTCCCCTATTTGGTCTGGTTTCGTTAAAGTATATAATTGGTTGGCAAAGTACCTTACATGGAGGGTAGGAAATGGAAAAGAGATACTAGTTGGGATTGACCCAATTTTGGGTTTAGAGGAAAACTACACTCTTTCAAATGATATCCTAAACTACCTGAATGATTTTGACCTTTACACACTCAACAAAATAAAGAAGACCATAGATAATTTTAATCAAAATTCCAATTGGCTTAGTGCACAGGATCTACGTTTTACAGGTATTGTAGTTTCCGAATGAGATAATTATATCAACAAGCTGAATTTGATAGGTTGTAGACTATCAAAGGATAAAAACATGTTAATCTGGAACAACAACAATGAAACTGAAGTGGTGATGGCCAAACATTTTCATATAGCGTTATTATTAAAAATATATGAAAATTCCCGTAGAACTAGTGGTATAAGAAACTGTGGCAGTGGAAGATCCCATTAAAAATAAAGTGTTTCATGTGGCATGCACTTCAAGGAGGTCTGAAAACATGGGATAATTTAATAAAAGAAAGGATGGATTGGGCCAAGTATATGTATTTTGTGCAAAAATAGTCCTGAGGCTATGAACCATCTTCTTATGGAATGCGGGTTCATTAGAATCATTTGGATCAAGATCTTGACACAACTTAACTTGGAACAGCAGTGGGGTGCAGGAAACTTTGACTTGTGTGCACTCAACTGGTTCAGAAGTTGTAGAGTTTTTCCTTCTTTGCCGGCCTTGATCTCTTGGTCTATATGGTATACCAGGAACAAAGTCATCTTCGAAAACAAGGTTCCACTTATAATACACACAATCAATCAAATTCTGATTTTGATTAAATATCATTGTTCAGATGTTGCAGGGATAAAATCTCAGAAAGTGAGCACATTCTGTCCTATTTTCAATAGACCTGTAGCTTTTTGTGATGGTGTGGCCACTAATGGATTATGTGCAGCGGGAGGTGTTATATTTATAAACAAGGAACATTTCTTCACTCTGAGGATGAATTGTGGAATAGGCTCAAATATGAAATATGAACTTCTGGCCCTTTGGTGTGTTTTAAAAGTGTCAAACTCTTTTGTTCTAAATGAGCTTATAGTTTTTGGGGATTCAAGAGTTACTATTAAATGGGCTTGTGGTGATTATAACCTTATGTTTATATCTATGTTTCAGTGGTGCTACAGAATTAAGGCTGAGATACAATTATACAGTGATATATATTTCAATCATATATATCGTCAGAACAATTCGATGGTGGATAAGTTGTCGAAGTAAGCATTGGAACGCGAGGAAGGTATTATCGTATGGGAGGAATTTCATGGCATACAGGTTTCAGATATGGGCTCTGTCAGAATATTTGAATGTTAATTTTATGATGTAAATATTATATGACTTGAAGTTATGTATGGGTTGGGAATGAGTTTTGATCCTGTTATGTTGAGAAGGGAGTTTAAGCATATTGTTGAACATAAGTCTTTTACATATTTTAACATTTTGTACTATTTGATTCAATATGAATAGAGAGAGAGGGGGTTAGTAAGGGTTAGGTGTAGGAGGGGAGAGAGTGAGCAAGGTTTAGTAGTGACGGTATTAGGAGAGAGATAGAGAGAGGGGGGTTTAAGAGTGGTGTGGATTAGGGAGAGGGAGAGGAGGGGTTAGAGAGAGAGATGGCGGGTGGGTAGGGAGGTGTTTTTAGGCGTTTTCAGATAGAGAGGGGTGGGGGTTATGAGTAGGTGGAAAATGTTTAATTTTTTCTAGGGTTACGGGCTTAGGGACTTAGGGATTTGATATTTTTAAGTAATGTGGGTTAGACTATTTAGGGGTTAGGGGTGGACTAGGTATTAGGGGTTAGGGGTTGTGGGATTTTAGATAAAGTGGCTAGGGGGTTTAGGGGTTAGTGGCCTTAGGGGTTAATTGATTTAGTGCTCTAGGGTTAGCTTATTAGGGTTTATGAGTTTAGGCATTAATGGTGAATGGGTGAAAGGATTAAAGGCTTATATTAAGGGGTAAATTAGAGATTAAAGAGACTAATGCATAATCCCAAGCAAGAATGCTAAATTTGAGAGAGGAGCGATCAATCTAGAGGGAGAGAGCTCAAGTAAACATAGAGCTCTCATGCAAACGAAGACCACACATGCAAACGTAGAGTGCACAAGAAAATGCAGGGCACGCTAGCATAAGGGAGGTCGCACATGTAAACGTATTGTAGAGGTAAAGAATTATTTTACCTGTATAGGGTAAACTAGAGCTTAGAGGGATAATGGTTAACGGATTACAGGTAAACAATTAAAGGACTTAAGGGGTTTAACAGTTTGGGCTTTAGGGATAAAGGGATTAAGGACTCTGGGCTTAGGGGGTTAGGTTTTAAAAGGTTAGGAATTGAGGTCTAAGGCTTAGGCAATTATAGGATAAGGACAACATTGAGGGGAGACAAATGGTTAATTAATGGACTAGGGATTTAAGGAGAAATACCTTTATAGGTTAAGGGATTTATGATCAAATATCAATCGGGTAAGGGATTATGTGTTAAGGGCTTAGGTGCTTAGGGGTGTACAGATTTAGGGGGTTTGGGACTTAGGACTTATGGGTTTAGGCCTTTAATTTCCCTCCCTTATCATTACTCTCCCCAACTCCTTAAATTTATGTCCCTTGCCCCCCCTCTCGTATATCTCTTCTCTCTCTCACCCCCTTTATCTCCATTCAAATCTTAAAAACATAAATTCGTGAAGTTCATAACGTGTGCACACGTTATGTGAATAATAATGCTCGTGTGTTTTGTATATACAAAACATGCACGCGTTTCTTCTAACACCAAGCACGACAACCAAATTATTTGAATTTCAATGGAATGCATGGGCATTCCTGAGCACCTAATAGCCCCCTCCTCCCACACCCGCATGTTAGCCATAGTCCTATGTGGTTGGTTCAGACTTACCAAACTTATGCTATGGAATTTACTGAACCATAGCTAATTAGGCATTTCCACCATTTTTCTCAATATGCTTGTTTTTCACCGCTCTCTACAGCATGACATACATGACCATTATTGACAAAATTTTAGGCATAGATAGAATTTTTTATGCAAATTCCAAATATGTAATTTTAAAAAAAAATACTTATTTTTCTATTTGTTTCCTAATTTTCTTGCGTCATCACTCCTTAAGTCAAAAAACATGTTAGTGTTTATTCTGTAACTTTTTCATTTCACAACCATTTTAAAAAAAAATGTATGGTGCACTAGTAGAGACTGACCTCTACATGCTATAAAAAACACAAGTCGAAATAACTGCATTAAGACCTTCAAAGGCTGCACCCACATTTGACGTACCATTCTCGAGGTTTGATTACTTACATAATTAAAAATAAATAAAAATTAAACATTTAATTTTGTAAAAATAGTGTTGCACTAGTTCTATGGGTTCTATACATGTCTACCAATTTTTGTAGCCCGAAACAATCATTTAAGCACTCAAAGGCTGAGCTCACAAAAACATATACCTTATCATTTGCCAAAAAAATAAAAAGTGTCTGTGAGAAAAGATGAAATTTGACATAATTATGTAAATTTTCAATACTTAAAACTTATATATCGGAAGTGTGACTCAATTTCCTACATTTTATGTTTTTTACTCTATGCAAGATATCTTCTGTAAGGATCTCAAAAAAACCAAGTAAGTTGAGGGATGCCATCTAATGCGCCAAACATGACCCTCATTAGCTTGCACATGCCCTAAAGTATGATTAAGAAGTGAAAATTATATTAAGATAATATTAAGATGTAACATCTCCATTTTGACCACCATCGCATTAAATCATAAATGATGTAAATATTGTTATTTAATCATGGTGAGGAGCTCAAGGCCAAGGCCCCGCCATTGATTTAGCGTTTTTATGTATCGACAATTAAGAATATATGCCTATGGTTCTTGTGCTAGACGGACACAATGTAAATTAAGACATCATGTAAATACAAATTTCAATGAAATACCCACAACTAGCTATGCAATGCAACAAAGAGATGGGGGCATGATTTTTATAAGGAATAGGGAGGGAAATTATTCAAACCCTTGAGCCAATGGTGCTAACCTATGTGTCAATGAGAAAACCCATAAACCCTCAACTACCCATTTTGGCTTATGCACCCAATCATTAAATTCTTCCAAGAGTTGGCTGAGGCAATTAATGCCTTGGGAGTGGAGAGGTATGGCAGCCAATTTCGTGCATGGGCAAGCCATCAACCTGGGAATTCGTATTTTTGCTTCTTGGGAAACAAAACACCCACGAAATGGTGTCCAAAGCCATCTTTCACCCATGGCCTTTGCCCTCTCACGCAGTCTGAGCTAACTGGGACTTTCCCCATCATGTTTTTCACCATTTTCATGCATTTTCCATGCCTAGGAACTCGTTTTTGTATTGCACAATGGCTGGGAGGAAGGGAGCCACGATTTTGGGGTTTATGGAGGCCGTTTTTGTCCCTTGAATGCCCATAAACATTTTTCTAAAAACTATTTTCTCTCCCAGGGTTGTTTTCCGCTTCTCCCATTTCATTTTTGGATGCCCACGTTTTCTGAACTGGTAGAAACCCCATCTTTGGGCATCTCACTGTAAAAAAATCTTTCTTCATGCCTAGCACTTGCACTTTTGCTGTTATGTGCATCCCTGTTTTGGTTTGAACCTGTGAGCAAGAAATTTGGGCTGGTAGTGGACAGAATTGGCTTGATAAACTTAGTGGGGAAAATAACCTCTCAAGAATATCAAAAGGGTTGGCTACTCTTCTATGCACACCTTGAACAACACTGAATTGGAAGGTATGGCCTAAGGGATTGTGTAGTAGTGAAGGGAATACTTCCTTGAATCAGGTGTGCAGGAATTGTGCGGAACCAAGCTGGATAGATCTTGTAGGGGTACCCATAGCTCTGTGGTTGAGCTCACTAGCTTAGCAACTCTTCCTTTTCCATCTCCTAGCAGCCTGATAAACCCAACTGCTGATTGGCTTGGCTGATTTTGGTGTATTTTGGCTATGTGTGAGTCTGTTGTTCCCTTCTTCCTTGTAGAAATCATTCCCAGCTCGGGGGGTGGCAGTTGTATCAAGATATTGATAAGCACAACTGGCCTATGGTTGGGTGGAATGTTGCAGATGCATAGCTGGTTGCTCAGGGACTACTTTGTTTTAAGATAAGTACTCTCATGTGCTAATTCTATATTGTTTTAATTGATGAATGACATGAATATCTTGAATGTATGATGGATGTGTAATAGAATTTAATGCTGCTGTGTTTTCAAATATTTATGCATCTTCATATTTCCATCTTCATTTTATAAGAATGTTTGTTTACTAAGTATGGGGCTACATGCCCGGAATTAGAGTGATGTTCTCTCCCTTACTTGGTCTGATGGGAGGGGACATTACAGAATGGTATCAAAGCCATAGGCTACAGCATTGGGCCTCTATGGGCAAAGTATGATCACAGTTACAAGGGAAGATCCCCTTCTAAACACCACAGATTACTGTGTTGGGCCTAAATAGGCTAAGGTTGAACATTTTGCAGAGTTTGCAGAGGAAAAAGTCACCTCCTGTTGAGCAATAATCATCACAGAAAGAAAGGAAAAATTTTGAATTTTTCTAACTGTTTTTCTGAGTTTTCTTCTAAGCCTACGGCGACAAAAGTTAAGCTAACTTTTTGCAGGTGCGGCGGCGAAAGTTATAGGAGCTGCGCCACCCATAGAAATTTTAAGGATAAAATTTGCGACGTGCGCGGTGAAAGTAACCTTAACATCCACGACACGGGTGACACTTTTTAAGCTAAATTTCCGTGACAATGGTGGCCATTTTACCTTAATAATTGCGCCAAACGGGTAAAGTCTATGATTGGACAAAGTTGTCAATATGGGATCCCCCACATACATGCAAATAATTTATAGCATTATAATGCAGTTAACAATTGTGTTTATAAACACATTTTGCAGAATTATAGTCACATCAAGGCAGCATTCCATATAAGTGCAGTTGGAAAGTTCTGGTCTTGGTTGGGCCAAGAATATCAACATCATGGATGATGCACAGGATCCCTATGGGCCTGAGAGAGATGCCATGGGGGAAAATATACATGTTGAGAATGCTAAACAAAATCCAATGGGAGAAGAAATCGAGAGACTCCCCCAGATATTGCAGCCACCATGAGGAGCCTAAGGGTGGAGTTGCAAGGTTGTGGAGAAGATAATGAGAGGATGATTAAAGCTCAGGAAGAAAAAAATCAGTTGAATGCAGCCATGCTGTAGAGTTTGACAGATATCCAAAGGCAAATAAACTCTGGGCATCAGATATCAAATCCAAAAAAGAGTGGGAGTATTTCAAGGAGAAATTCCCACAAGAGGTCCAATATCTCAAGAAGAGTATCCGGAGATAGAACCTATACTCCAGAAATCTCTTCTAGTGTATCATCTGACTTCGAAGGATCCATTGAGGGTTCAAGCTCTTCATCTCGCAAGAATAAGAGAAAGAATCATTACAAGAATAATTCACATGGTGAATTTAAGAAGGCAAAACCTCCTACATTTGATGGAGAGGTAAAGTCTGGTCAAGAAGCTAAAGCTTGGCTTCTTGGGATGAGAAAGTATTTCCAAGTCCAAGACTACTTTGGAAATATGAAGGCAAGGGTCACCATCTTCAACTTGAATGGACGAGCATCTATATGGTGGGAACACATCAGGCAAGTGAAGAAGATCAATGAAAGACAGATTGTGTGGAAGCAATTCAAGAAATACTTCAAGCAGAAGTACCTCTCTGATAGGTACTATGATGACAAGATCAAAGAGTTCCTTGAGCTGAGATTGGGACAATTGACCATGGAAGAATATGCAAACAATTTTTTGGAGCTATTGAGGTATGTCAGGTATATTCAAGATGATAAGGTGAAAATTCAATGTTTTCTAAGTGGGCTATCTTAGTCATATAAAGATAGAATTGAATTTGATGAGCCTCGAACTCTAGAGGAGGCAATAAGGAAGGCCAAGTATTGCTATGATGAAAACAAAAGCAAACCTGAGTTCCATAAGGCATGGAAGGACAATAAGAATGCGAAGTTTGACCAAAGGAAGAAAGGTTTCAAACCTCCTCATATCAGAAATCAACAAAGGCAGCCATCACAGGTTGTGACTAAACCCACTAGGATGATGGAAGACAAGCCAAGAGATCCAAAGGAGCCAAGAGGACCATTTCAATGATGTGGTTGTGGAGGAGACCATATGCTTAGGAAATGTCCACACTGGAATGGGAATGCAAATCAAGTTCACAACATCCAAGGAGCTGAAACTATGGGTCAAGTGGCGAGGACAATTCCTAGAATCTATGCAGCACCAGACAACCGCCAGGCAGATCATCAATCAACTATTGTTGAAGTTGAAGGTAAGATTCATAAGCAATCTCTTTCTATTTTGATTGATCCTGGATCTACTCACAGTTATATCACTCCTAAAATTGTTGAGATTTGTGCTTTTAAGAAGTCAAAGAATAGTAAATCATGGTTAGTTCAACTAGCTACTAGAACCAAGAGAAAAGTCAGTGAAATTGTAGAGAAGTGTCCCTTAGAGATGGATGGGCTATTCACTTATGTAAATCTAAATGTTCCGCCACTTGGTTCCTATGATATTCTCATTGGGATGGATTGGTTAGAGGTGCACAGGGTTAAACTTGATTGCTACAATAAAACTTTTGAATGCATGGATGAAGAAGGGAACCCAAGGGTTGTAAAAGGCATTCCAAAGGTGACTTCTGTTAGGTAGGTTTCAGCCATGTAATTGAAGAAGTTCTGTAGGAAAGGTTGTCAATTGTATGCAGCCCATGTTTTGGAGGCAATGGAGAATGAAACTCTTAAGTTGGAGGACTATCACGTATTGCAGGAATTCAGGGATGTCTTTCCTGATGAGATTCCTGGACTTCCTCCAAAGAGAGACATTGATTTTACAATTGAACTTGTGCCAAGAGCAACACCAGTGTCCAAGACACCCTACAGGATGAGTACACCAGAATTGCTAGAATTGAAAATGCAATTACAAGAGTTGTTGGAAAAGAAATATATCAGGCCAAGTGTGTCCCCATGGGGAGCACCTATTCTATTTGTGAGAAAGAAAGATGGAACACTCAGGTTATGTATTGACTACAGGCAGTTGAACAAGGTCATTATGAAGAACAAATACCCATTGCCCCGAATTGATGACCTTTTTTATCAAATGAGAGGAGCAAAGGTATTTTCAAAGATTGACTTAAGGTTAGGTTACCATCAGGTAAGAATCAAAGAGGAAGATATTCATAAGACAGCCTTTAGAACAAGGTATGGACACTATGAGTTTGTGATGGTACCATTTGGTCTCACAAATGCACCAACTACATTCATGTGTCTCATGAATAGTGTTTTTAGCAAGTATTTGGACAAGTTTGTTCTTGTTTTTCCAGACGGCATTCTCATCTGTTCTAAGAATGAAGAAGAGCATGAAGAACATTTGAGAATGACATTGCAATTGATAAGGGAGCATAGGCTGTATGCAAATTTGAGCAAATGTGACTTTTATAAAGATAAAATTCATTATTTGGGTCACATTATCTCAGACGAAGGAATATCTGTGGACCCTGAAAAGATTGAGCCATTATGAATTGGCTAACTCCAAGGAATGTGACAGATGTGAGATCTTTTATGGGCCTTGCTGGTTAATACAGGAGGTTTATTGAAGGATTCTCCAATGTTGCAAACGCGATCACTTCTTTGCAAAAGAAGGGGATAAAGTTTGAATGGTCACCAAGATGTTAATTGGGTGTACATTTGTTGGATCTTTGCATCATATATTTATGATATTTTATTTGATTATGGAAATTTTTGCTACTTACTTGATGTTATAAATCTTAAGACGTTATTATTATTATTATTATTATTACTATTATTATTATGGAAATACAAAATGGGCGCAAGGCTCATACTCGCGTGACATGGGGTTGACTCTCGTATGCTACCACTATACCCCTAGGTGCACCCACATGACCTGCAAGCATGGGGCATGACTAAGCTGGGGGGATTTGAAATTTTGGGCTTCCATTTACAACTTCTCATATCATTTCCTCATTTACCGCTTGCTTTACCCCCCACGAGCAAAGATTAAAACATTATATTCTGTTAAGAAAGATCATTTTTCTATTCCCATGGCTAGGGAGGAGGGAAGTATAGACTTGGGAAAATGACTCTATACTTTTCCTAGATAATCTTTTTTTGTAATCGAGAGGAACCTTCAAAACCACCCAACAAGCATTGTTGACCGTGCCACTTGGAAATAAACCTCTCGAGTTGAGGACAACACTAATTTTGGATGTGAGAATGATCTTCCCAGCAGTATTTGACTGTCACCGTGGATGCACGAGGTCTTAAAGGATAGTAACCTACCCCATGGGAAATAACTATGACCCCCCCTAGGGATTTGAACCCGAGTTTCCACCGAGACAACCCTGAGGCCTACTACTGGCCCACAACCTTAGCCCCTTGTCCTAGCTAATCTACATAGGAAATCAACTTCCTCTGAGATCTCACAAGATTGGAAGTTATCTGCATAACACTATTTAGATTCCTTGATACCTTTCCCTTTGTCTACCATATATAAGCATTTGATGAGGATGAGATTGAGATGCATGTGTAAGTATATGATTTGCTTTTAGGACACCACCCAATTATTGTTAATGTTTATTTAATACAGACTTAACTACTAAAACACTTTAACTCTCATGATTGGACAAACAAAATCAACAAATGTAACAACAAGACAATAAATACTAAAGTAAATAGTTATGTTTTATGCTAAAAGAAATTCTCTTACACCACTTACTCTCTAGTAATCCCCTTTTAAGATAAATATTAATTAGATTCACATCATCTTAATTATTTAGAATTTTGTTTTGTAAGATGTCAAATTAAATTGGAAAACCTTAAGTGTTCAACAATGCTTTATTCATCTTGATATATTTGAGTGGTCTTGTTGGATGAGGTTGTGCAATCACATTTAATGATGTAATCTCAAACATTTTTTGATGAGTGTAAAGTCTATCAAGCATTTAAATGTTGTCATTTAAATTTATACTAATGACTCCTTTACCTTTTAGAGGGTAATCATTTAAAGTTTTCATGTAAACTTATACTAACAACTTCCTTACCATTTGGAGGGTAAGAAAAGATAGGTGGAAGATATAGCTTGGAAGAAGATAATATGGAATTGTATTTAGTTGTTTCTTATTCAACAGGTGTTTCAACCGGAGAAACAATAGGAATTGATGCTTAAATCAAGATTGCTTCTTTAGCAAGGTCTATTTATCCTCAATAAATAGGTTTTAAAGCGGGAACTAGGGCTACTAGGTAAGGTTGGGGGGGTAAATAAATGAAGAAGGACCTTGGAAATATCACCCTTGTTAGATATATTGAAAGCTTACTTTAGACAAGAGGAAATGTTCTATGTAAGGCTCTCCGGTAAAGAACAACACTAAGTATGTTTAAGTGTTGAGGAGAGCTAGGGTTTGAAGGGAGAGATGGGGTTTCTGGTGAGCATTGGAGCAAGGGGAGGTTTTTGGCAAGGACTGGATTACCTGGTAGAATGAATGGAATGTTTGCCGTAGATCTTGGAGTCAAGTTGATTCTACGAATCAACCTAGTACCAAGCAAGGATAAAAAAAGTGGTAACTATTTTTACTACACTCATTTTGATCAGCACTATTCTAGGGTTTTCATTTTTTACCTTGGCCTCCTACAACCGCGTTATCCTTACTTAGTTCACCTAACCCAGTTTTTTACTGGCTTACTAGATTTATTTTTTTTGGTTATTATTATTTGTTTATTTTTGTGTGTCCTGTCGACACAATCCTGTTGACCTGCACATGCATTTGGGGTTTTGTGGGACGGGTGTAGGGCCTCATTTGGATGGGTGTCAGTTATTACTGGGGAGAGTTGGTTCAACCGGTCATATAATTTTTTTTTTTTGACATTAGGTCTTCTGTTTCAATGGAACATTAGAGAGATTTTGAGGTCAAAAATGGCCTCCAAAGAAATGTACTAAAAAATTATGAGATATATTAAAATATTATGAATTAGGGGTTCTATGAGATAGGTATATATGACAAGTCACCTCCTACACTATTTTCTATGCACAATATAAATAACCATCGTTGAGTTACTTTTCAAAATTCACTAGAAATAAAATTAATAAAAGAACTCTACATTGATGTGACTAAGATTCATTGTAAATTTCCAAAAAATTATTGTCCTTTAGCATTTATTTGTCTTGAACTTGCAAATGAAATTAAATAATAAAAAACATTTTAAGAACTATTTTTTTAATTTATGTTGACTTTTTATATTTAGTATTTTTCTCATCAATTTAATATAATGTGATTTAATTGAAAATTTATTTACATGTAAAATGTTAATAATATTATTATAATCCACATTGCATTATTATTATTATTCTTTATTTATTAAATCTATATTGGTAAATTAATATCAAAATCATAATATTAATATATGTGTATGTGTGTGTGTGTGTGCTTATAAATTAGTTTGACATTATAATATTAAATAAAATGGAGCGAATATATAATTAAAACTTAAAAATATGAAAATAACAAAAATATTATTTTATGAAAAATGTGAAAGGAATATATATATATATATATATATATATATATATTAGTTTGGCATTATGATATTTAAAAAGAAAAGACTGAATATATAATTTAAAATTAAAAACATGAAAAATGACAATATATTATTTTATAATAAAAAATGTGAAAGGACCTTCTTTATGAATTATGAATACTTTACTTGAAAATGACAATAATATTATTTTATGAGAAAGTGTGAAAATACATTCATTATGAATACTTTACTTGAAAATGACCATAATATTATTTTATGAAAAAATGTTAAAGGACTTTCATTATGAGTACTTTACTTTATGACTTAAAAGTACTTATACCACTACCTTGGTTAACTATGGGTTTTCATCCACCATATAAAATTTGACAAATAAGCATTCTTAACTCATGAAATGCCACCTCAACCATGGGGGATGATGTCATCTACTAAAATGTGATTGGTTGATTTTTATAGTACATTTTATTTGTTTTGAGGCCTATTTTCTACCTCAAAATTTCTCTAATGAACCAAATGTTTTGTGTGGTCGAGAAAGTGAATGAAGCAAGGCTAGTGGGGTTTCTTGTCTCCAGGAAGAGGGGAGATGTTATTGTGGAGAACGGGGATGGTATTGAGGTTCTCTCATCTACTGCAATGGATAAGCTTCTTAGAACAAGGTTCTTTGTGGGGAAGATGGGCGGAGCAGGAGGAGACTGAAGGCGATTAAGGCACGGGGAGGACTAGATCTGTTCATCATCAAAGAAAATATGAATCTGGATAGGGTGGAAATGTTGGGGAGCAGGGCCTTTCTAAGGGCGAATTGAATTCGCATCCGACAGTCAAGATGAAATATTGGAGTGGGTTAACAATAATTGGGCTCCATTGCTGGGTATGGCATCTAGGGTTAACTAACTACTGAACCAATGGATTATTTTTGTTTTTCCTGAGCCTGAACACATTGGGGTTATTCTGGCGTGTAATTGGTTCTTGAAGGATGGTTCCACCATTTTGAAACGATGGAACATTTCTTTTGACCATTTCAAAGAGAAGAAATCGCGTAGATACCTATGGATGTTGGTTCCTAGACTACCCATTTCTCTCTGGACGGAGAATATTCTAATTAGACTGGAAAACAATATTGGGAATTTCATTAAAGTTGATAAAAACTCCTTGTATGGTGTGGATAAATGGATGGCTTGTGTTATGGTGGAATTTGACATGGCAAAGGGTTTGCCAACGGAGGTGGAAGTAAAATAGGGTGGGGTTTCTTTTCTCCGGAGACTTGACTATTATAAAATTGTGTTTCATTGCTACAATTGAAGAGACACAAGACACATTATGGCAAGATTCCCAAATATGCCACAGGATGCTCATGAGGATTTTTACTCTAAGAGCTCAGGTTCAGAATCTTTGGAATGCTACAACAAAGAATTTAGGCTTTCTCCTCATGTATTATCAAATCCGTTTAATTTATCTCCTGCATCTATCAATCGCTACAAATATGTGTCTAAGGATGAGTTGGATTTTTATATTGACGTTGAAAAAACCCTAGATAGGCGTATTTCAAATGGGGAAGTTATTTTAAATTTTGGGGGTTTTACATCTTATAAGACACTAAAGAGGGCTTTTGGTGGTTTGAGGGAGGTCTATCCTCAGCTTGAGTTAATACCTTCTCAAGATAGTAATGGGGCTACCTTAAATGTGGAATCAGAAAAAATTTGTGATCTTTCGGAATTTGGAAATGCCCATGGGTTGTCTTCCTTAGATGAGCAGGTTAGGGTTTTTATAGCAGAAGAGAGGGTTGTACTAACCAATAGTGGCTATGATATTGCTCCATCTACTTAACATTTTATGACATTGACGGTTTATTCTAAGAATCTTTCCACAAACCCGAATCTCAAACCTATTCCGAGTGATCGGTTTCTAAATGTTACCATTAGAAAGAACAGAAGGAAAATTTGCCTCTTTTGAGGGTTGTGAAATGATTTTTCTGACCCTAAATGTTAGGGGATTGGGGAAGGCTTCTAGGGTTAGGGCCTTAACCAATTTATTTAATACTACTAGCACAGATTTAGTTTTGTTGCAGGAGAAAATGTGTGAGGATACTTGTGCGATGAAAAAACTTGCAGCCATATTTCGTGGGTGGGAATTTGCGGCAATTGGTTCGATTGGTCAGTCCGGTGGTTTACTTGCTGGGTGGAACCCTCGGTTTTTTAACTTTCAAGCATACAAAAACAGACTGAGGCATTTTCTTGGATGGGTGAAGTGGGTTTTTAAACATACCCCTGTCTGTATTGAATTGTTACAAGCCCTATAAGGACACGGGTTCCTTCTGGAACTCTCTTAGCTCTTCTGGTTTGCTGAGTTCTAGAAATTTAATCATTCATGGTGACCTCAATTTCACCAGGGCTGCTTCAGAAATTTGGGGTCCTCAAGAATTATTGGATGATGTGGATGAGCTTTTTTTGAATTTTTTACATACTTATGATTTGGTGGATCTCTTTCCAGCTGTCCTCTCCCCCACTTGGACAAATGGAAGGATCAGAGATGGTGGTATTCACAAAAGGATGGACAAATTTCTGGTTAAAACGAACTTATTGCAGGCTTGGAAACGCCATAGATCATAGGTTGGGGAAGCAAAATTCTAAGATCACTGGCCTGTATTTTTTCAAATAGATGACACACATTGTCAATTGAAGCATCCTTTTAGGTTTAATAGTTCATGGCTAAGAAATGAGGATTTTTGCAGCCTTATCAAAAGTTACTGGACTAGCACTGAATTAGACCATGATTTGAATCCAATGGATTCTTTTGTCCTCAAGCTTCAGAACCTTAAGGACGTGGTTTCAAAATGGATAAAAAATAAGCAAAAGTTGGACATGCAGGAGTGTAAGGAGTTGGAAGAACAAATTCAGAGTTTGCATATCATAAATTTTGATTAGCAACTAGACAATGAAGTTTTTACTAAATTAAAATTATTGGAGCAAAAGAAGGATGAGATACTTATACAAGAGGAGATGGACTGGAGGCTCAAGAGCCGAGCCATATGGATTGGGTTGGGGGATAAAAACCCGAAGTTTTTTCGTTCATATGCGTCACAAAGGAAAAATACAAATGCTATTTGGGAGCACTGTGATGATGAAGGAAATACTATTTCAGGTATGGAAAAGTTGCAATCAGCAGCAAGATGTTATTTTGGTAAAACATTTGCAGATAAAGGGAAATGTGATTTATACACCCAGTTAAAAGTGGCCAAATTATTTCCTACTTTTTTTTATGACCATGAAGCTGAGGAATTGAGGAAAGAAGTTTCTTTGTTGGAGATCGAAGAAACTCTGAAAGTTTTTGCAAAAGAAAAAGCCTTGGGCCTGATGGCTGGACTGTTGAACTTTTTCTGCATTTTTATGATATTATCGGTGAAGATATTTTGAAGTTGGTGGAGTACTCAAGAACTGAAGGATTCGTCTCTGGGGCATTGAATTCTACATTTTGCACCTTGATTCCAAAGCATAGTAAACGTAAATCTTTTGGGGATTTTAGGCCAATTGCTCTTTGTAATTTGGCCTACAAACTAATCTCCAAGATTATTTCAGCAAGACTAAATCCTTCACTTTCAATATTTATTTCTTCTGAAAAATTTGGTTTCCTACAGGATTGTCAAATCCTTAATGCAATAGGAATTTCTCAGGAGATTATCCATTCGATAAAGAAACAATTATTGAAAGCTTGTTTACTTAAAATGGACTTGGAGAAAGCATATGATAGAGGGGATTGGGTTTTTTTGTGACTGATCCTCATACAAATTGGCATACATCCTTTAGTTTTGAGGTGGATTATGGCATGTGTTACCACTGCAAACATTGTTCTATTGGTCAATGGTGCTCCGTCTGAGTTTTTCAAGAGATCAAGGGGAATGAGGCAAGGCTTGGGCCTTTGTCACCTCTCTTATTTCTGCTAATCATTGAAGGACTCAGCAGATTGATAAGGAATGAAAAATCTAAAGACACTATAAAAGGTATTAAACTCTCATCAAATTTGTTTCTCACTCATCTTTTGTTTGTAGATGATGTCTTTTTAGTAGGGACATACTCTATTGACAAATGGTTGAATTATAACGACATTATTAGGATTTTTTTTATGCTTTAGGAATATTGGTGAGCAACAAAAAATCTATCTTATTGCACTACAGAGTTGAGAACACTAATCTAGATGAATTCAAAATATTTTTCCATATAATTTATGTCACCTGGAGGATGGCTTCAAATACCTAGGCTACTTCTTAAATCCTAGCAGATACAAGATAAAAGACTGGTTGTGGTTACTGAAAAAAGTTAAGTGCAGGATCAATCAGTGGACTTACAAGTTACTTTCTATAGGTGCGAGAATCACACTTTTTAAATCAATATTGACAAGGATTCCATTATACGAGTTCTCTCTCAATCAGGTACCAATATATATCATTAATTGCTTAAGGATTTTTTTTTTCAATTTTCTGTGGACGGGAGGTATGGAATGCAATAACCTGGCTATGGCGAGTAGGGAGAGATTAGCACTTCCAAAAAGTTATGGAGGATGGGGGATAAGGAATTTATCCATTTTCAGTATTGCACTCAGATTAAAAAGTTTTTGGAGAGGAATTTTTGGAACTACTCTCTAGACTTAGGTGCTATCTGTGAAGTATATTAAAGGAGATGTTATAAATTGGATAAGGAATAAATAAAAAAAGGATTAGGGGAGCTTCCCCTATTTGGTCTGGTTTCGTTAAAGTATATAATTGGTTGGCAAAGTACCTTACATGGAGGGTAGGAAATGGAAAAGAGATACTAGTTGGGATTGACCCAATTTTGGGTTTAGAGAAAAACTACACTCTTTCAAATGATATCCTAAACTACCTGAATGATTTTGACCTTTACACACTCAACAAAATAAAGAAGACCATAGATAATTTTAATCAAAATTCCAATTGGCTTAGTGCATAGGATCTGCGTTTTAGAGGTATTGCAGTTTCCGAATGAGATAATTATATCAACAAGCTGAATTTGATATGTTGTAGACTATCAAAGGATCAAGACATGTTAATCTGGAACAACAACAATGAAACTGAAGTGGTGACGGCCAAACATTTTCATATAGCGTTATTATTAAAAATATATGAAAATTCCCGTAGAACTAGTGGTATAAGAAACTGTGGCAGTGGAAGATCCCATTAAAAATAAAGTGTTTCATGTGGCATGCACTTCAAGGAGGTCTGAAAACATGGGATAATTTAATAAAAGAAAGGATGGATTGGGCCAAGTATATGTATTTTGTGAAAAAATAGTCCTGAGGCTACGAACCATCTTCTTATGGAATGCGGGTTCATTAGAATCATTTGGATCAAGATCTTGACACAACTTAACTTGGAACAACAATGGGGTGCGGGAAGCTTTGACTTGTGTGCACTCAACTGGTTCAGAAGTTGTAGAGTTTTTCCTTCTTTGCTGGCCTTGATCTCTTGGTCTATATGGTATACCAGGAACAAATTCATCTTCGAAAACAAGGTTCCGCTTATAATACACACAATCAATCAGATTTTGATTTTGATTAAATATCATTGTTCAGATGTTGCATGGATAAAATCTCAGAAAGTGAGCACATTCTGTCCTATTTTCAATATACCTGTAGCTTTTTGGAATGGTGTGGCCACTAATGGATTATGTGCAGCGGGAGGTGTTATATTTATAAACAAGGAACATTTCTTCACTCTGAGGATGAATTGTGGAATAGGCTCAAATATGAAATATGAACTTCTGGCCTTTTGGTGTGTTTTAAAAGTGTCAAACTCTTTTGTTCTAAATGAGCTTACAGTTTTTGGGAATTCAAGAGTTACTATTAAATGGGCTTGTGGTGATTATAACCTTAAGTTTATATCTATGTTTCAGTGGTGCTGCAGAATTAAGGATGAGATACAATTATACAGTGATATATATTTCGATCATATGTATCGTCAGAACAATTTGATGGCGGATAAGTTGTCGAAGTAAGCATTGGAACGCGAGGATTGTATTATCTTATGGGAGGAATTTCATGGCATACAGGTTTTAGATATGGGCTCTGTCAGAATATTTGAATGTTAATTTTATGATGTAAATATTATATCACTTGAAGTTATGTATGGGTTGGGAATGAGTTTTGAGCCTGTTATGTTGAGAAGGGAGTTTAAGCATATTTTTGGACATAAGTCTTTTACATATTTTAACATTTTGTACTATTTGATTCAATATGAATAGAGAGAGAGGGGGTTAGTAAGGATTAGGTGTAGGAGGGGAGAGAGTGAGCAAGGTTTAGTAGTGACGGTATTAGGAGAGAGATAGAGAGAGGGGGGTTTAAGAGTGGTGTGGATTAGGGAGAGGGAGAGGAGGGGTTAGAGAGAGAGATGGTGGGTGGGTAGGGAGGTGTTTTTAGGGGTTTTCAGATAGAGAGGGGTGGGGGTTATGAGTAGGTGGAAAATGTTTAATTTTTTCTAAGGTTAAGGGCTTAGGGATTTAGGGATTTGATATTTGTAAGTAATGCGGGTTAGACTGTTTGGGGGTTAGGGGTGGACTAGGTATTAGGGGTTAGGGGTTTTGGGATTATAGATAAAGTGGCTAGTGGGTTTAGGGGTTAGCGGCCTTAGGGGTTAGTTGATTTAGTGCTCTAGGGTTAGCTTATTAGGGTTTATGAGGTTAGGAATTAATGGTGAATGGGTGAAAGGATTAAGGGCTTATATTAAGGGGTAAATTAGAGATTAAAGAGACTAATGCATAATCCCAAGCAAGAATGCCAAATTTGAGAGAGGAGCGATCAATCTAGAGGGAGAGAGCTCAAGTAAACATAGAGCTCTCATGCA
Organism: Larix kaempferi; assembly: GCA_027924585.1. Taxonomy (NCBI): domain Eukaryota; kingdom Viridiplantae; phylum Streptophyta; class Pinopsida; order Pinales; family Pinaceae; genus Larix; species Larix kaempferi. The sequence continues at coordinate 449,295 of BSBM01001704.1, read as the reverse complement.
AACGAAGACCACACATGCAAACGTAGAGTGCACAAGAAAATGCAGGGCATGCTAGCATAAGGGAGGTTGCACATGTAAACGTATTGTAGAGGTAAAGAATTATTTTACCTGTATAGGGTAAACTAGAGCTTAGAGGGATAATGGTTAATGGATTACAGGTAAACAATTAAAGTACTTAAAGGGTTTAACAGTTTGGGCTTTAGGGATAAAGGGATTAAGGACTCTGGGCTTAGGGGATTAGGTTTTAAAAGGTTAGGAATTGAGGTCTAAGGCTTAGGCAATTATAGGATAAGGACAACATTGAGGGGAGATAAATGGTTAATTAATGGACTAGGGATTTAAGGAGTAATGGCTTTATAGGTTAAGGGATTTATGATCAACTGTCAATGGGGTAAGGGATTATGTGTTAAGGGCTTAGGTGCTTAGGGGTGTACGGATTTAGGGGGTTTTGGACTTAGGACTAATGGGTTTAGGCCTTTAATTTCCCTCCCTTATCATTACTCTCCCCAAATCCTTAAATTTATGTCCCTTGCCCCCCCTCTCGTATCTCTCTTCTCTCTCTCACCGCCTTTATCTCCATTCAAATCTTAAAAACATAAATTCATGAACTTCATAACGTGTGCACACATTATGTGAATAATAATGCTCGTGTGTTTTGTATATACAAAACATGCATGCGTTTCTTCTAACACCAAGCACGACAACCAAATTATTTGAATTTCAATAGAACGCACGTGCATTCCTGAGCACCTAATAGCCCCCTCCTCCCACACCCGCATGTTAGCCACAGTCCTATGTGGTTGGTTTAGACTTACCAAACTTATGCTATGGAATTTACTGAACCATAGCTAATCAGGCATTTCCACCATTTTTCTCAATATGCTTGTTTTTCACCACTCTCTACAGCATGACATACATGACCATTATTGACAAAATTTTAGGCATAGATAGAAATTTATATGCAAATTCCAAATATGTAATTTTAAAAAAAAATATTGATTTTTCTATTTGTTTCCTAATTTTCTTGCGTCATCACTCCTTAAGTGAAAAAACATGTTGTTAGTGTTTATTCCGTAACTTTTTCATTTCACAACCATTTTAAAAAAAAAATTATGGTGCACTAGTAGACACCGACCTCTACATGCTATAAAAAATGCAAGTCGAAATAACTGCATTAAGACCTTCAAAGGCTGCACCCACATTTGACGTACCATTCTCGAGGTTTGATTACTTACATAATTAAAAATAAATAAAAATTAAACATTTAATTTTGTAAAAATAGTGTTGCACTAGTTCTATGGGTTCTATACATGTCTACCAATTTTTGTAGCCCGAAACAATCATTTAAGCACTCAAAGGCTGAACCCACAAAAACATATACCTTATCATTTGCCAAAAAGAAAAAAGTGTCTGTGAGAAAAGATGAAATTTGATATAGTTGTGTAAATTTTCAATACTTAAAACTTATATATCGGAAGTGTGACTCAATTTCCTACATTTTATGTTTTTTACTCTATGCAAGATATCTTTTGTAAGGATCTCAAAAAAACCAAGTAAGTTGAGGGATGCCATCTAATGCGCCAAACATGACCCTCATTAGCTTGCACATGCCCTAAAGTATGATTAAGAAGTGGAAATTATATTAAGATAATATTAAGATGTAACATCCCCATTTTGACCACTATTGCATTAAATCGTAAATGATGTAAATATTGTTATTTAATCATGGTGAGGAGCTCAAGGCCAAGGCCTGGCCATTGATTTAGCGTTTTTATGTATCGGTAATTAAAAATATATGCCTATGGTTCTTGTGCTAGACGGACACAATGTAAATTAAGACATCATGTAAATACAAATTTCAATGAAATACCCACAACTAGTTATGCAATGCAACAAAAAGATGGGGGCATGATTTTTATAAGGAATGGGGAGGGAAATTAGTCAAACCCTTGATCCAATGGTGCTAACCCATGTGTCAATGAGAAACCCATAAACCCTCAACTACCCATTTTGGATTATGCACCCAATCATTAAATTCTTCCAAGAATTGGTTGAGGCAGTTAATGCCTAGGGAGTGGAGAGGTATGGCAGCCAATTTCGTGCATGGGCAAGCCATCAACCTGGGAATTCGTATTTTTGCTTCTTGGGCAACAAAACACCCACGAAATGGTGTCCAAAGCCATCTTTCACCCATGGCCTTTGAACAACACTGAATTGGAAGGTATGGCTTGAGGGACTGTGTAGTAGTGAAGGGAATACTTCCTTGAATCAGGTGTGTAGGCATTGTGGGGAACCAAGCTGACTAGATCTTGTAGGGGTATCCATAGCTCTGTGGTTGAGCTCACTAGCTTAGCAATTCTTCCTTTTTCATCTCCTAGCAACTTGATAAACCCAACTGCTAATTGGCTTGGCTGATTTTGGTGTATTTTGGCTATGTGTGAGTCTGTTGTTCCCTTCTTCCTTGTAGAAATCATGCCCAGCTCAAGGGTGGCAGTTGTATCAAGAGATTGATAGGCACAACTGGCCTATGGTTGGGTGGAACATTGCAGATGCATAGCTGGTTGCTCAAGGACTACTTTGTTTTAGGATAAGTACTCTCATGTGCTAATTCTGTATTGTTTTAATTGATGAATGACATGAATATCTTGGATGTATGATGGATGTGTAATAGAATTTAATTCTGCTGTGTTTTCAAATATTTATGCATCTTCATATTTCCATCTTCATTTTATATAAATGTTTGTTTACTAAGTATGGGGCTAGATGCCCGGAATTAGAGTGATGTTCTCTCCCTTGCCTTGTCTGATGGGAGGGGACGTTACATAAGAGATAAACAAAACAAATTTTGGCTACAAAAACTTTTAAATACTATTATTGTAAGGTGCAGGTTTTCAACTTTATCTCTTTTTATTAAAGTTTTTGAAAAAAAATACTTTAGTCTTATCCCCAACTTATTTTTAATTTACTACCCAATTTATTTACCCCGATCAACTAATTTTCTCATATTTATTTATTAATCATTTTAACTTGATTATTTTTATTTTTATTTATTTAAAATTTGAAAGAGCTATTTTACTTTTTTGATAATCTTGATATACTTTTTACCTCTCCCAAGGGTATTTTGAATTTCAATTTGGTACCTAATCTATTGAACATTTAATCTTGTTGACTTATAAATAATGATCTTTTCCTTTTCCTTGTTGTATTTATTTATTAATATTTTTATTTTAATCATTGATAAATTTTTATGTTATTTATCATTTTATGAACAAGTAATTGAATGTAAACTTCCACAAAAGATCATAATACTATGTTATGAATAATACATCAAGAGTACCATTGTCTACTGTTTATGTTGGTTGTAGAAGTAGTACAATACAGGAAGCATCATTTTTCCCCATTTTATAACATGATAGGAGAATCAACGATGCAATCTCTAATCTTGCATATATGTAGATATGATAGGAGAATCAACCATGCAATCTCTATTCTTGCATATATGTAGATTTTTTATCTATAGCATCATTGTTGTTATGAGATTTTTCCAAACTTAATCTTGAAGCACTAGATTATAGTTTATACATAAGATGGATATCTTGAAGTAGAGTTTAATTTTTGGTACCTTGTGTAATAAACTGTCTTATTGATTGCATTTGGTTGTATTATTGAGCTTTGCTACTAGAAAAAATGCCACTCAAATTATTTGGTTTTATTTTATTTTCATATATATATATATATATATATATATATATAGGTATCTTGTCCAAGTAATGATATTTTGTTTTACTTTATTTCATATAGAAGTATATAGACCTATATTTTGTTTTATTTCATTTTCATATATACATATATAGATATTTTGTCAATATGAAATATGGACCATGGATAAAGAGAAACGTTCTATAGCAAAAATAACACATTTTTTAAAATTAAAAAATAATTATGCATTTCTCCATATTTGTTAAAATGGAAACATAAACTCCTAACAATTATAAGGCTCCATGAAATTGAATGTTGTGGAGTACATATTCTTTTTGAGACCAAACAATGAATGAAAGCAAAGTATCTTTTTCCATATTTGTTAAAATGGAAACATAAACTCTTAACAATTCTAGGGCTCCATGAAATTGAATGTTGTGGAGTACATATTCTTTTTGACACAAAACAATGAATGAAATCTAAGCATTTGAGCTTGCATGACAATGTCCACAATTACTAACAAAGCTCAAAATTGGGAATTGACCATCTACAAAAGTATCCATATGTTTAAACCATCCCCAAAAAACTAAGAATACAGAATTGAGAATCCATGATACAACAAATATGGTGGCATCAAATTAAGTGACATTGGGTGTAAGATCATCATGGGGTTAGATCTCAACCTACACAAGTGACTATTCTACTTCATCACATCTTCTTTACTTCCCATTTTTTGGGGTGTACCATTACACCTTCTAGAACAATTGCTAGTATATATATATATGTACGAAGAACAATTGCTAGTATATATATATATGTACGAAGGTAAAAACTATTATCCTCTGATATAATGAAATAAACTTTCTAAACCAAAAGACAAATTTGATTCCCTGGCCATACAGATAAAAGTTGTTGCAATAATGCACTGTAAAGTTGCTCGCAACTGTTTCAGTTGTTTTAGCGATTTGTGGACGAATCCATGAAATCCGAAATGCGTTTCATCATTATGGGCGCATTCTCAGACTTTGGATTGAAGAGATGAAAGACGTGGTTTTCGCCTTTCGAAATAACTAAGTCGACATCTTTGCCCGCCTTCTTGAGCGCTTCATAATAAAAAAGACCCCGATCTCTCAGCAGATCCTTCTCCGCCACAAATACCATCGTTCGAGGATACACCAGACTGGACAGAGCCGGAGAACGGGGTCCAACCGGGTTGCAAAAAGGGTGATCTTTTTCCGCTCCTACGGGGAGAGAGATCCTCTAGATTCCATCCGCCAGTTTAACAAGGCCCTCCACCTCTAGCCCCGCCTCCAGTTCTCACTCAATTCGTTGTTCTCCGCTGAAGAAGGGGTGGACTAGAATGGCTCCTTGTAAACATAAGCCATCCCATATCCTTCCACTCACACGGATGCCCACCTGGTGCACGATATTGCCTCCGGCACTATCGCCTGCCAAGAACACCTTGCTGAAATCTGCGTGTGAAGCGAGCCATGGATCCACGGACACCCCATCTAGCGCCATCACTTGGTGGTCAAGCCATTCAAGAACACCGAAACAATCGTCATAAGCCATAGGGAGGCGATGCTCGGGGGCTCTTCGGTACTCCACCGACACACCAATTACCATGGCCTCTGTAACCACTTTATCAAGATAGCCGTGATAAAGTGACGAGGTAGCCGATTCGATGCAAAAATCCCCTCCATGAAAGTAGACGAGTACAGGGACTTTTTGCTTTAAATCCGTGACCTCGAGACGAGGGAGAGAGAGACGAACGAAGACGCCCATTTGAGGATCCAACAGCACGTCCTTGGATGCCACTCCTTCCCTCTCCTCGTCGAAATTATCGTCCTCTGAAGAGGGGGGAACCGTTTCCCTGCCTACCAATTGTTCAACCATCCTGTCTTCATAGATTCTGATAAAACCGGGAGCCTCAAATACAATGGGTAAAGACGACGACGACTCCATAATCAGGCTGAGAGCAGAGGGGAACCGAAGCCAAAGCAAGCAAACCTTAAAACCCCAGGGGCAGATTGCATTCAATGCTATGAATGTGGTAACATTATAAGGCGAATCGCAATCAACAGATGAAATCTAAGAAGGGTGATGCAAGCCACAGACTTAGGGTAGGTCGGGTTGGAATTTCAAACTGATGCCACCCGTCAAAATTGACAATTTTGACCAAATTGTTGACAGGTTTACTGGAATATTGGTTGTATTTGATGGTGGTTGTATTTGATGGGTGATGGCAATTTACCTGTCAAATTCCAACTAACCCGTAGGTGCACTAGTACTCTTTTATGTGCAAAGGGCATCAACTTCGGGGCTGAGGTCTCGGAGCGAATTGTGAGTTACAAAATGCTCTGACGGGAGTTCAGGTTCAATTCCTACAAGCTCGCAACCTCGTGTGACTGCGGTGGTAGGCCCACACTTCTATTAATTATGTCCCATTCCAAATTCAGGCTGATTAGGTTCGGTTGACGATACTTGAAAGGGCACCAACTTCAACAGCATATTCCAGAATTTGCCCAACAATAAACTAATCAATGTTAGACAACAGGGTCAATCCATCGGGATTATGGGCTGTTGGATATACCCTTGAGAGATTGTTGTTCCCATGGTTAAAAAAAAATAGGGTCAATCCATCGAGACCCCTCCTCTGAAGTGCGATGACTTTTGAGACCACCAAAGAGGTTAGCCTTGATTTTCCAATCATGACAATAAACTATAGAAATGACATAATATGTCAGATGGTACAACTTACCTGGTGTCTCCTTATAATCAATAGATGTTAATATTTTCAATAATACAATTGAAAGGAGGAAGGCTGAGTCTGAGAAAGATACACTTTGGTTTTGTGGGCCATATTTAAACTTTCAATGAAAGCTACATCACAAGAAAGTTTGTCATTGCTTCATCACTATCATTTCAATCAAAGCTACATCACAAGAAGTTGTCATTGCTTCATCATTAACACTAATGCTCTGAAAGATTCTATCATGAGAATTTATTCAAGATATTACCTTTTAGGATAAATTTTCCAAACACGTTAAATTGAAATTCAATAACGTTGTATTTGTCTTTTCTATTTGGAACATTGCAACAATTAATTTATGGCGAGATTCTTAGATAACAACTCTTTTAAGTTTTCCACATAACCATTTACCCTCTTGACATATCTAAACAGTTAATTTAAGATTAGATTTTTAGACAACAAGAAGTTTTTTTAAGTTTTCCACATATAAAGTTTTAGTTTCTTATTAGTCCCCGCTGGCCTGCCAAGTAGGAGGGACTATAGAAATTGGTTTTGGCATTTGTATTAATCTGTACACGATTTTTTAGGCATTATATACTAAGATTTTTGGTATATATTTCTTTACTGATGAATAAGTATTTTGGAAGCCTTATTTGGCCTCTTTCCGAGGCATTAGGCACGTAATAAGGTTTCTGTCAAGGTTGCATTATGATCGAGCTCTCTCATGGACAGCTGCATGCACTATTGCTTTTGCTTAGCATTTGCATGCTAGACCCGTGTGTGTCGTGGGCCTTGCTTTCACTTGGTCTCATAGAAAATCGATGCCTGGTGTCAGCTTTGCGTAACCACTGGCCACGGAGTGGAGAACGTGAGTTGCTCTATCCAAATTGCAACTTCAAAATGCTCTGCTCGCAACAATATTTCAGTTTTCATTCAATCTCAAGCCCTTAGGTTTCTTATTCTTCTCTCAAACAATACCACTGCTAACAATAGCGGCCAGTGATCAATACCCACATTGGATTAGAAGCGGCATCAAATGTTCGACCATAGTTTGATCCTCAAAGCGTGGATGGATGTTGAAATTACTGGTAAAAGCTCCAAAATTTTAGCTCTCCAGATGAGATGTATTCAGGCTTTGCTCCATGATTCTCGCATACTCTTCAAAGTTCTAAATATATCAGTTTTGAATCGTATTTACTAGTTACTAACACGTTGATTCAATATAGTTACTAGAACGCTGATTCAATAGAATACAGAAAGAAAAATGTCTGGAAAATATAACCAGATCATATCTAGTGAAGATCCTCCGGAGCTGAAAAAGAAACAACATATATGATGCATGGCAGGAATTCTCCAGTTGCTGGACCAACATCAGATACATTTTTACGGCCACAAAAGGATTTCTGCAGGTAATTTATTGATTTATGAATTTATCTCTCCTCATGATTCAAACATATGGCCTGGGTTTCATGAGATGTAATGTCGTTTTTCCAAACTTTTGCGCAACTCGGTCGTTGTGTAGTTGCGAGAGTCCGAAGAGTTCTTCATGTGTGGAGCATAACGATAATCTTGCCTGCAGTACGCAAGAACCGACCAAGTTTTTCGTCGATTCCAGAAAGATAGCTAGGTGTTCGCTGGATTTCAAAGATGTTGTGAGAGATTCGTTACAAAGGATTAATCATCCTCTCAAGGCATCCATTATTAGATGCAGTGCTACAGTTTCCTTTGAAACATGAATGTGTTAAGTTCTTTACTAAGCCAAGGGATCAATCGCTGAGGATATCCCCGGACTTCAAGGACTCAGGTAAGCAAAATATACCGCTTAGCCTATCGCTCTCGAAGGACAACACATGTCATTGGCTCTAGAAGCTACTTTGATTGTTTTTAACCTCATGCCTTTGATACATGTAGACCCATAAATGCAAAAAAAAAACATCCCAAAGGCAACCAAAAATATTTTTTAAAAACTAATAATAACTACAAATATGAAGTGCATTGCCAAATTTTCCAAGAATGATTTTTTTTTTTAATTTTGATTTATTGCTCATCGTTGAGGCTGAAATTCTTGTAAACTTTGAAACAAAATGCATATTTTTGTCTTTGTGAGATGTATACTTCCATAGTACTATATTTCGATGTCGAATCCTATTTGAATCCTGCTACTATGGTTTCTACTTGTCCACGACAATTTTTGTTTTCGGTATTTTTATGTTTTAATTTACAATATACACTAAAATTATTTGTTTATCCTCGCTTTTGAAGATTCAAAGTGATTTACATAGCATTTTGTATTGTCCCGATTGCAGGGATTGTAGTCACTGGTCTTCATTTCTTTATACATCTAGGTTTTAGCTCTTTCTTCTTTTATCGTTGCTATGATTTTGAAACATTAGCAAACAAAATTTACTATTTTTTCGCAGGAATATCTATTTATATAATAGAGCAGCAAACAACCACAATTCAGTGCCAGAATGAGTTCTAATTCAATCAGGAAGCTTCTACTTGTATTAAAACAAGATTAGTTGTCTTACTATACAATGAACATATATTGTTACAGACAAAGACTATAGCCTTGAAGATTAATCTTTGTAATGTTGGCCTAGGTCTGTATATGAATGTGAACGTTCATGCTTCTTTTCAGCTTCATTCATTCGTTCAAACCAAATGCAGCTTCTCCAAGAACCATTTTTTTCAATATTCAAGGAAACTCGTGTATCTGATATCCAGCTATTCCTATTTTTCAGCCTGAACAATGGACGGCTAGAGAATTACATGCAATATCTTTTCATGGTTAATTTATGTGCAGAGGGATTAGAAGGAATAAGGGAAAGCTGAGATTTGGGAGTATTATGTTATGAAGCTCCACACTGATTATTTTTCAATGTCTTCATTTGTCATCATGAACTCCATATTTTATGAACTGTCCTCTCCCAGTATATCATACTTTTATTAACTAGTATATGGGCTACTCATCACTAGTGCTTTCAATATTTCGTACTTCAATCATTTACTATCGGTTATTAGTGTTCAAATGTTCGTGTGAGTGTTGAATGTTCATTGTTTTCAATTCCATTTCATAAAAAATAACAAAAAACTAGCCTCCAATATGTACATAAAACGTGAAGTAGTAAGGCCATGGAAACTGGTTTTTACAACAGCCATTTGTTGCACTAGCCCAAAAACAACAAAAAAATTAAATAAATTGATCCCGAGCCACAGAATTTTCTCAATACTGAGCCTCCACAACATCCATCATCATCGTCATCTCCAATGTCAATGCACTCGAATTCTCCAATGTCAATGCACTCGAATTCTCATCCATAATGGATCCTGATCCACTGTGAAAATCCCTCCTAAATCTTTGAAAACATTTGTTTATTACACAACATGACATCCAATTTGGCTGTATGATGGTCGGCAATTGTCACTATGCATCTCAGTCTATTCTGAGAAATGAAATAAATATATTTATGTTTTGGATATTTATTCCATTGCTCATATTGCAGCAATCTTCATGTTGTAAATGTCAAGCACGAATAGTTGTTTATCATTGTTGCCTTAATATGAATAGCTTTACCAATCTTTACCTACACGTTACATTTACAATCATTAATAGTTTGGAGAGTACTGTTTGACAGATTTGATGAAATCAATGTCTCCCATTGTTACAAAATTATTCACTCGCTATGATTCTTTAGTACATAAAAATATGGCCCAGGAGTCAGGACTCCATAATTTCGTCTGGAAAATGTAATAAAAAACGTCCTATGAATTAGTGGTGAGGCTGACGTTGTGCCAACCGGTGTTGTCACCAACTGCCATAGGTATTGTCATCAGCTACCATAGGTATTGTCATCAGCTACCATATTTTTTTATGAAGACAGGTTTCGAAAGCTACCTTTCTTTGGGAGCGGGTGCCAAGCGGCTCTGTATTACATGCTTGTCTACCCGCGACATTTGTCATACATGCATATGGTATATCTTTATAAAATATGTCATACATGGTATTCACCTCGACATTATAGGTATTGTCACCAGCTACCATGTTTTTTTTATGAAGACAGGTTTCTAAAGCTAGCTTTCTTTGGGAGCAGGTGCCAAGCAGCTATGCATTACATGCTTTTCTACCCGCGACATCTGTCATACATGTATATAATATATCTTTAATTTTTAAATAAAAATAACACTAAATATTAATGTTGAATGTGCGAGGTAGAAAGGTACCTTGTCATCGAGACATTGCCTTACCCTCCAATCCTCCCATTCGATCGAATAGCATTGGTGTTGCTTATGCTTATGTGAACAAAAGGTCATTTTCATAATGAAACAGTGGGATGCTGAAATATGCTATGCTCCTTACCTTTTCTCCCTTTTTCTTTTCTGATACCTTTTCAATTTGCGGAGATGTCTACGACAGAGGAGCAGTGAGTAGTGGAAAATAAGAACAAAGACACCATAGGAGACTCAAATTCAAGTCCTCCTCTACAATAGGCAGGGACTTGAAGCTCTGCTTCTTCTAACCTTGTTTATAATTGCTATGTAAAGTGCTACATATATTTTACTATACTTCGTCATAATAAATCTTATAATATTTTAAAATCTTTCTATATAGTGTATTATTTTAGATTTTAGATTTAATATTATTACAAAATGTTGAAATAAATTGAAACTGAAATTAAATAAGCATGTGAAGAACACATCATCCACATAATGAATACAAGATGTACCGTGGAAAACCGCTATAGGAAAAACCCAGCTATAAGGTAAGTCCTATGCTCTTTCTTTTTTCTTATGAGTTATGAAATGCAAGTAAAAAAAGAGCACTACTATGGAGTTGCCATGAAAATTGTGGCCTAAATGGTTTTCACAAGGTATTTTACTTCATTTGTTATGCTTTAATATCTCACTCCTAGATGCTCTACTAACATATGGAATGATAAACAATACAATAAGAATGAAATATATTCCTTTCCTAGTGGCCCATTATTTACATGGTCTAACAGCCAGCCATCTAGGGTTAGGGTTATATATTTGGCATTTCTAAACTCCCAATTAGGGTTAGGTTCTTAAGGCTCTAGAATATTCTTGAAAGTCAATACATGAAGTCTAGATCCACACCTGTGATTAATAAGAGATGGTGTGGAATCCACTTAGTATCATGGTGGTCAACAGGATGGGACAACTTGTGGCAAGCATAAAGTGTTCTTTGTCATATGAAGTCCCAATGAGATGATATTTTTGTTGTTCAAAAGTTCTCCATGTGTAGAACAATGTTGAGAAGTTGGGAGCTTTGTTTATAAAGTGTTGGCGCCCAAAATGGTCATTTAATGGCACAAATGAGCTCTAAAAGGTTCTAGACCCCACATCACTAAAGTGGTACTTGCCCCTAAAATGGGCCCTACAAGTTAATAGTTACAAGTTTCCACCCAAAATAAATGAAAAATTATATAATGATTTATTTTGGATCATACCTCCCCATTTAAGGATGCCCTTGGTCTCCAAATGCTTTTACTGAACAAGGTGAGAAATGTTTTCCTCCACCTTCTTCCTAAATTAGCATTTAGCCTTACCTGGAAATTGTGCTTTCAACCCAACCTACCGAAGTTTGAATATTAGTACCCTCATTAGTTGTTTTGGAATTCTTTCGCAAAATTGTATCTTTTGCTAACTCTTCATGAGCTTTTGGTGCTAATTAATCTATGGTAGGTAAGACTTTCTCATGAGTTTCATGCTTCAACATGGAAGGCTCATAGTGTTTCATATTTTCCACGTTTACTACTAAGTAAATGCACATATATGGGGGTACAATGAGTTTAAAGGCATTATAACCTACATTTTCTTAACACTTCAAAAGGACTAGGACCATAGATCATTGATCTTCTTAACATGACCTGTAGCCTTTCTTTGTTCAAACACAACCAAACTTTGCTTTCCACATCGAATGTTATCTTAATCCTGTGCTAATCATGTCAAGTCTTGTACTTTTCTTGTGACTTCTTCAATGTCTTATGTACTTGCAAATGGATCTACATGATCTTATCAAAAACAAATTAAGCTTTCAATGCTTCTTTTGTGGTGTCTTCCCTCGCTCTTCCTTGTTGTCCATATACAACATCTAAGGATGAAGGTGGAAAACACCCAAAGAAAGTTTCAAAGGGGGATCTATTGGTAGAAGTATGGATTATTATGTTATAATAACATTAAATACAAATAAAAATTGTGTCTCGAGTCCTTGGATGCTTCTAATTGTAACCCATCGAAAGTTGAATCAATGTCTTGTTCACTACTTTTGTCTTCCCATCTATCCATTGATGAAAATGTGTTGATCTCTTCAAATTGGTGTCCATATTCTACCAAAGTGTACTCCAAAAGGAACTAATAAATATAGAATCTCTATATAAGATGATGCTCCTTGTAACCCAAAGTTCACCCAAACCTTTTCAAAGAACATGTATGTTGCATCTTGTCCCTTAATAGTCTTTTTACAAGGCATGAGAATGTACCTCTTGTTAAACTTATCAAATACTGCAAATAGATCTAGGCATGTATCCCTTCCTTGTTCTTGGAAAACCACCAATGAAATTGATGGATGCATTCTTCCATGGTCTAGTAGGTATAGGTAAGGAATGGCATAAATGTTGCTTTATGTTACTATGTTTGTTGGTACAACAATGTATGCATCCTAATAAACATAGCTAAATCTTCTTTCATTTTAGGCCAATACACATTCCTTTCTAAATTGGAAATTGTCTTCCCAACGCCAGAATTCCTTGTACCTTTGATGGTGTGAACCTCTCTAATAAGATTCCATGTTTCACCTTTAGGAACCAAGAGTTTTTCTAGCTTTAACACAATCCATATTTGATATGATAGCTAACCTTATTGACCCTCTTCTACATGAACATGGCCTTTCACCTATTGAGACCCTCTTTAAAGTCCTTAGCCTTTGTGTATGCCTTCTTTATATGCACCATGGGTGAAAAGCTCCATGTGCATAAGAGTTCCCAAAGTTGTGATCTTGAATGTGTATAACCTTGAAAGAATGTCTACCAACTTATAAGTGCTAGCCTTCTTATATTTGATGATTATAACAATTTTTTTGTAAAAAACCCATCCACTTATACTTTATGATTTTTTGAAGCTTGCTTTGGGCCTGCAAATACTACAATGGATAGTGATTAGTGTGGATGATGGTATCCTTACCCATTATGTGGTGCTTCAATTTCTTAATAGCTTGAATGAAAAACGTAGAGTTCCTTGTCATATGTATGATAGTTCAAGATTAGGCCATGGAACATTTCAAAATGATAGCATTTCATCTTACCCCCCTTCATCCAAATCACTCCCACAGCATGTCCACTTGCATCCTTTTCCACTTCTAAAGGATTATGCAAATTGTGCAATGAAAGAACTAGTGCATGATTGATCTTTCATTTCAACTCACTAAAATATTTATGTTGATTATTTCCCCATTGGAAACCCTTTCCATTTTCTACTATGACATGGAGTGGTGCAACCATAATTGAAAAGGATGGTATAAGATTATGTAGAGCTTGTGCTACCCCAACAAGGACTCTAACTTTACTGTCATTAGTAGGAGTTGGCCATTTGTGGATGGCCTTCATATTTGTTATTTCCATCTTGAGTTCCCCTCCACCAATAACATACCCTAAATACACCAATCCATACTTTGAAAATTTCACATTTATTCAGGTTTTCCATTAGTTGATACTTTTTCAGAGTCACTAACACCTACATGAGATGTGAGATATGTTTTTCCAAGGTATATCTATAAACCAATATATTGTCTAAGTACATTATTACAAATGAATCTATAAAGGGACACAATACATCATTCATCAAACACATATATGTAACGGATGCATTACATAAATCAAAAGGAATTTCCAACCTTTCATATAGACATTGCCTTGCCTCGAAGGTGATCTTCTAGGTGTATTTTTATTTAACTTGTTCCTGGTGGTATCCCAATTTGAGATCCAACTTGGTGAATCATTGGGCATGTTGTAATTGATCTAGCAAGTCATAAATCCTAGGTAGAGGGTATTATTTCTTGAGGGTAATCTTATTCAAACCTCTATAGTTGATGCACATTCTTCAAGTCCCATCCTTATTGGGTACTATGATGATAGGTGATCCACAAGGTGAGGTGCTTGGTTGAATTAATCCTTTCTCCAATAGTTTCTTCCATTATTTCTGAATAGAATAATGCTTGGAAATGGGGAGTTAGGAAACAAATCTATCTTGTTATCCACTTCCCTCTTAGGTGGTAACTCTTTAGGCTCCTAGAACACTTCTCTATATGTTTGCATTGAAAGCTCCTCCAATTGATTTTTTTTCTCTTTTGTACATTTCTCTATGGATGAACTTACTTTGATTCGTCTCTTAGTTGTTTCTCTCTAATAAGAAGAGTAATAAAAACTTCCTACTAGAACTGATCAATTTATAGGCTTGGTTAGTACTTACCAAAGAGATCTTGGATTTTCCTTTATGTACATTAATGATTAGGGAATCCAATCCTTGATGAGCATTATTGGTTTTCTCTCCTCATGAATATTTCATCCATTTTGTACATGTAGGGGATTCCAAACACTACACCACACACATCAAGTTGTACTATGTCTACCTTTGGTTCATCGATATAGTTTTCACTAAATAAAAAAATGATCTTACACTTCTTAGTGATCTTGAGCTTTGCAACCTTTTTATCCATCCCAATGGATATGAGTGAACATGGTCATGAAATTCCAATCCAAGCTTGCTAACCAAATCTTCTACTATGAAATTGGCCTATGACCTAGAATAAAACAGAGCATCCGCCTTTGTGTTATTGCCTTGGATCTTGATATGGAACAAATTATTCATCTTCTTATCTTCCTTAGGATAGAGGCTACTCAGATTCACCTCCTTCTACATTATAGTACAAACAATATTTTCATCGATATATGAGCTTCTCTCTACCTAGTTTCCTAAATCCATGGCTAGCATGTTCTTCTTCTTGGAATCCTTCTTTTGGTCCCGTGGATTCAACTGTATATGTATCTTTCAACACTTATATTCAATGTGACCATCAATATTACAATGGTTACAATGGTTGTTTAGATCCTTGCACTAGTGCATATTTTTTGTTGTCTTCTTGTCCTTCTCTTTCCACTTCTTATTTCCCTCCTTGGAAGCATGCTGGTGGTGTTTCTTCTTAGAACCACTTGGTTGTCCTTTATTCTTACCCATATACTCTAGACATTATGCTTGTACATAAGCCTCATCATTTGTCCCAAATATAAAGAGCATCACTTTCCTTTGTAAATGACTATGTATACCACCTAGATACTTAAGTATTAGAACTGGGTTCTTAGGAAATATACCCAACATAATGACCATTTTTCTAAACTCGATGGTGTACTCTTGCACAATTTTCCCTTGATTTTGTTGCAAGTAATTCCATCGGATCTAGTGGTCCTCTTCACTCCTAATAGTGTAGAACTAGGAATTAATGGGGGTTTTAAACACCTACCACTTAGTTACTGGAGCATCTCCCTCTAGTCTAAGCATCTCCATGGGGCTTTCATACCAATTTTTTCCTTTTCCCTCTAACATTAGTTGAGTAAATTTCTCTTTTCCTTTATTATGAACACTCAAATAAAATTTTAATTGTTGCAACCATTGATTGAAATTAACAACATCAATCTCACTTTTGCTAGGATTTCATGCCCCCTCTATCTTCCACTTTAAATAGATATTGAGAAGAAGTGATGGCACTAGAAATTGGTCTCTTATTTCTCTAACTCCTTTTTCATCTCCTTTTTTAGGTCTTCATTATCTCCCAATTTCCCATCTTAGCTAGTTTAAGAGTTAGAGCTACCAAAATTCTAAAAAGGTCCAAACTAGTTCTCTAGAGATACCATCATAATGGCCATTGATGAGTCTTAATTTTGGTATGTAAATCACGCACTTAGAGCCTAACCATGTAGAGCAATAGTGTATTATCTAAGGGGTTGGACACATACAATGAGGTTGATTAAGTATATAATGAATGGAATGATGATGATAGGAATGCTTATCTTTTCTTTTGCTTGATTCATTTCAACACTTGATTAATAAGTCTAATGTGTGGTATTAGCATCTCATTGTGAACTGCAGGGGATCACATCATGAACTAAAGACAAAGATCGATGTTGTTTTGAAGATCAATCCATAACACGAGGGAAAGTTCCACCTCCAGTCATGATTTATTCATAACTTAAGTCACTATTAGAGGCTTTACTAATATCTAGAGTTACAGAGGTCAATGAAGGAAAGAAAAACCAATTAAGGGAAGTTATACTAGCCTCCAAAACATTTTCAGACCTTGGCTCACTATGAGTTATCTCCAACATTTGTAGGGACAAGGGATCAACTATGAATAAGAGTAATTACAGTATTAGGCTTAGGTTTTTTATGATTCTCTGTAAAGACATATATATTATAAGCCTTCAAGCACATACATACTTCTTCTTCTACTTTAATTTTGGCAGACAGAGACAAGTTATTTTAGTAAGTTCTGATACATTTTGCATGGGAACAACAAACCAGCTTTCTATTGAATGCCATGTTTTCTATATGTGATTACTTAGTTTTAATTCGCTCATGTGTTGCTGTGAGGAAGGCCCCCCTCATCGTGATCACAGGAGTCTTCATTAAATTAGAGTATTCAATAAATTAGATGCTCATGTTAAATGTGATTTGATTTCATTAAATTTATGGTTATGATTTCTGTAGAGTAGACTAGTGATTTTTGGAGTTAATTATAATTTGATTTCATTGCAATTTCTGGTTATGATTCCTGTAGAGTAGATCAATCATTCTTGTAGCATTGTTTATTTACTCTTGTAGTTTTCTGAAGAACTATTTTGTTGCATGTTTAGTTTTTATAGTGAAATCGAAATTGCTTACTTTCATGGATCTATTCCATCGAAACTACAATCAGTTACTTCCATAGGATTATATTGCTTTAATAGTCAATTATTTTCGCATTATAGAGTAGTGATTTGATTCCCAGTTAATTAGTCTGGTTATTTGTTTCATAGGATTAATAGGTTTTCACTTCATATAGTTAGAACTGGAACATGTAGTTTCCACTTAGAATACTTTTTCCTTCCTTATTCAGATCCTCTTTAGCACTTCATTTCCATTAAACATCAACTTATTCCCACAATAGATTATCCCCTCTTGAAGTTCACATACAATGCCAATGCCTCTTAAGTTTGTATTATCCTAGATTGAGAGAATACAATAAGAATCATGTTTTGAAAGCTTTGAATTGGCTATCATACAAGAGACCCACCGGTCATGTTGCGAGATATGTTAGTGAATCATGCTTTAGATTTGAAAATATATCCAACTAACTCATCTAGTGAATTGTTATCATTGTACTTATCCAACATGGCTAGAGTTTTGAGATTCCTTTCTTATGCCAATTCATGAACCTTGTGAAATGCCACAAAACCACAAAGAAATATATTCTAATAGCAATATGATATGTATACTCTCATGGATAGTCCACTAGAACAATTTATCACAACATATTTACAATATATGAAATCTCTTTATTATAAATGTATTACTTTGGATTTCAGATTTAATATTACTACAAATGTTGATATAAATTGAAACTAAAATGAAAGAAGTAATCAAATAACACACTATCCACACAATGAACACAATATGTACCTAGAAAAAACCCAATACGAGAAAACCCTAGTAAGAAAGTGAAGAATATGCTCTTGTTCTTTTCTTCTTAGTTATGAAACAAAAGTACAAATAAAGTGCACTCACTATGGAGTTGCCATGGACATTATTTCCTAAATGGTTGCTATAGGATATTCTTCTTCTTCTATTATGTTTTCATATCCCACTGCTAAATGCTCTACTCAACTATGGAACAATAAATAATACAATAAGAATGAAACCCCTTCCTTTCCTAACAACCCAATACTTAATACAATCTAATAATCATCTAGCCTTTATGGTTAGGGTGTTTGCATGTTTCAACTCCTCATTAGGATTAGGGTTTTACACCCTATAAAATATTCTTGGAATTCAATATTTTACTAGCTCCACATTTTTTAGTAATGAGAGTTGATGTGGCATCCACTCAGTATCATGGTGCTCAACAAGATATGTCAACTTGTGGGAGGTATAACTTCCTCATACAAACTCTAATTAAGGCGATCTTTGCATCATTGGAAAGCTTTCGGTGTTTAAAACAATGCCAAGAGCATGGGAACTTTTTTTGCAATGTTTGGACCCCAAAAACAATGATTTGAGTCATCAAACGAGCTCTAGAAAATTTTAGACACCAAATAAACAAAGTAATACCTGCCTCTAAAATGGGCCATACAAGCCAATAGATCCAACTTTTACACCTAGAAAGTAACAAAATATATAATGATCCATTTTAAATGAATAAGGATCATATTCCAATGAACAATGATTTAATTGGTTTGTAGAATGGATGATTGCCACTAATTATTTATAAGCATTAAATGATACATCCTATTAGACAATGTTTCCTACAACACTACATAGATGTGAACTGTGAGTATGTGACATGTACATCTTTTATGCTTTATGTTAAATGAATGGACATATGGGTACTAGAAAAATTAATGCCCATGTTTTTTGCTTATTTATTTATTTCAAACATCATATTGTTTTTAGATTGAATGAAAATTCATTCCTGGATTATGGGCACTTGCTCCATATTGTTTTGTATCGTGGTAAGAAACTGATATTTTTGTATGGATATGTTTATCCTAGGTCACGGGTATTTGTTTGTGTGCCTTTGGAAAATATCAGGACGTGGAACTTGCCAGCATGCCAAAACCTTGACAATAGTTGTACCTTTCAGTTTATTTTCTTGTGGCCTCACATATAAATGAATATTCAATCCTTAATAATGCTCTTAAATCTTATCAAGTGCTTGACTAATGAATTGATCTAATTATTATAACAACCTTGGAGCTATATCTATTTTGGTCAAGAGAAATCAATGTGATGATAATGAGAGATAAACAACTTACTGTTCTTTTCTACCCATGTAATTTTTGCAAAATATATAGAACCTTTGTGTCTGCTTGTGGTCATGGATGTTAATTGGGTGTACATTTGTTGGATCTTTGCATCATATATTTATGATGTTTTATTTGATTATGGAAATTTTTGCTACTTAATTGATATTATAAAGCTTAAGACATTATTATTATTATTATTTACTATGGCAATAAAATACGGGGGCAGGGCTCATACTCGCGTGACATGGGGTTGATTCTCGTCTGCTACCACTATAACCCTAGGTGCACCCATATGGCCTGCAAGCATGGGGAATGACTAACCTGGGGGGATTTTAACTTTTGAACTTCCATTTATAGCTTCTCATATCATTTCCTCATTTACCACTTGCTCTACCCCCCACAAGCAAAGATTAAAACATTATATTCTCTTAAGAAAGATCAATTTTCTATTCTCATGGCTAGGTATGAGGGGAGTATAGACTTGGGAAAATGACTCTAGACTTGTCCTAGCTAATATTTTCTTTTCTAATCAAGAGGAACCTTCCAAACCACTCAACAAGCATTGTTGATAGTGCCACTTGGAAATAAACCTCTCGAGTCGAGGACAACACTAATTTTGGATGTGAGAACGATCTTCCCAGCAGTATTTGACTGTCACCGTGGTCGCACGAGGCCTTAAAGGATAGTAACCTCCCCCATAGGAAAGAGATATGACCCCCCCCTTAGCGATTTGAACCCGACTTTCCAACGAGATGGCCGTAAGGCCTACTACTGGCCCACAACCTTAGCCCCTTGTCCTAGCTAATCTACAGAGGAACTCAAATTCCTCCAAGCTCTCACAAGATTGGAAGTTATCTGCATAACACTATTTAGATTCCTTTGATAGCTTTCCCTTTGTCTACCATATATAAGTATTCAATGGGGATGAGAATGAGTTGCATGTGTAAGTATATGATTTGCTTTTAGGACACATTCCTTGATACATTTCCCTTTGTCTATTCAATGGGGATGAGAATGAGATGCATGTGTAAGTATATGATTTGCTTTTAAGACACCACCCAACTATTGTTGATGTTTATTTAATACAGACTTAACTACTAAAACACTTTAACTCTCTTGATTGGACAAACCCAACCAACAAATGTAACAACAAGACAAGAAATACTAAAGTAAATAATTATGTTCTATGCTACAAGAAATTCTCTTACACCACTTACTATATATATTAATCACCTTTAAAGATAAATATTAATCCCCATTAAAGATAAATATTAATTAGATTCACATCATAATAATTATTTAAAATTGTGTTTTGTAAGATGCCAATTAAATTGGGAAGCCTTAAGTGTTCAACAATGCTTTATTCATCTTGAAATATTTGAGTGGTCTTGTTGGATGAGGTTGTGCAATCACATTTAATGATGTAATCTCAAACATTTTTGGATGAGTGTAAAGTCTATCAAGCATTTAAATTTATACTAACGACTCCTTTACCTTTTAGAGGGTTATCATTTAAAGTTTTCATGTAAACTTATACTAACAACATCCTTACCATTTGGAGGGTAAGAAAAGATAGGTGGAAGATATAGCTTGGAAGAAGATAATATGGAATTGCATTTAGATAACAACAACCTATCAACTACGATCATAAGTATGGGAGGGAAACTTGCTTGTTACTACAATTTTAATTTGGATAGAAAGCGGGGGGAATGTTTGAAGATATTGAAATTTTCTACTTGACCATTGATTAAAGACAAATAAAATTAACCCTTTCTTTCACAATAAAAATATTTAAAAACATTGAAATTGGATAGTAGAGAGATATTTAAAAGATTGAAACCCATGTAGTAAAATATTTAAAAACATTGAAATTGGATAGTAGAGAGATATTTAAAAGATCAAAACCCATGAGATAACAAGACGGAATAAAGAATACCATAGGAATGAGAATACCATTTACCAACATAAACAAAGGTGTTAGCATTGGTGTGTCCATTTAACCCTGGTGTGAAATTCTCCTTTATAATACTCAAAATGCCTGACCTAGGTGTGAACTTCCCCTCTATAATACTCAAAAGGCCAAGCTTATAATTAATTTTCATATGTTTTATGATTGTTTTGGATTCCTCCATGCTTATATTTCCTTAACATTATTATAAAGTGTGGACCCTCTTAAGCTCACATTTCATTGTGATGTTGAGGTGTAGCACGCGCATTTTGATAGTGCTTCTTTAGGTGAAAAGATGCAATGTTGGCATTGTATTATATTCTCCTTTAGGGGAAATCCATCATTTTTTTTTGGGTGTCTTAACTTCCCTTTAATAATTAACATTGTTGCATTTGAAGTTTTATTTTTAGATTAGAAGTAACTTATTTATTTTTGTTGTGTTTACTTTTCTTGGATTTGAAGTTTTTCTTCTAGGATTCAAAGTAGTAACTAATTTAAGTTGTAGATGTCTAGCCAATTTTGGTGATTCTAAGTTAATCATCAATTTGGAAAACACACTTACACATTCAAAAAAATATTTGAAAAGATATCCTTAATTAGCTTGAGATTATCTTAAAAAAATTCTATCTTTTAATCTAGCTCACATTCATTGAAGCTTGAATGCACTAGTTAATAAACTTGCTACTATGCAACAAGACTTGATTATTATTATTTTTAAATAGAAGAAACCAAGTATTTTGTAATCTCCTTATGTAGACCTCACATTCCAAATAATGATGAATAAAAAAATCAAGACGATAAGAAAACTTGTTGTTTCCTTTTGAATGAACATTTAGATGATTCTAACGTCATTTGCTTTTAAGATAACAAAATTCTAATTGATCTAATTCTCTTAAAAAAACCTATTTCCCTATCAAAATTTCCCCATCAAATTTTCCCCAAGATATGAGTTGAACAAATCAAATCTAAGTAACCATGTTTTTATAACTTTATATTGAAGGATTTGATAAGGAAGTAGAGATCAATGACACAATGCAAGACAAATTAGATTAAAGAAAAATCAACTTAAAAGTTCATTTAATAAAGCTGGAAAAGTCAAGAGTTGACTTTTTTAACACATCGCAAAACAATAACACATGTTTGAAAGCAAGTTAGGTAGATGTGTCAAAGTAAGGTTACAATCACTTATAACGGAAGGTTGTTATCACTTTATGAAAATGAGGGTAAGCCTAAGGGATTTGGTAATATGGAAGAATACTCCATACTCTAACGGGGGTGAGGATAGAGATAGAATGAAAAATAAAATGTTTTTCCTTATACTAGTTTTTGTTTTTCACATCCTTACTTTCATACTATTGTTACACATTCATAAATAATATTGTAATCTTAGAGTATGAATTGGAAAAAATGATATCTTGACGTAATATTAATTCAAATTCAAATTATCCATATATAGTTTAAAGAGATCTATTCATAAGTTCCACATGGCATACTTATATTATGGCATGTTCCACGATATATTGTAGAAACTCGTTTGTTTAAAAATATTTCTTGGATATATATTGATGTAGTGCAAGATGCTTGTTGTTGACTACGTATGCGTGATAAATGCAATGGGTAATTGTAGTTTTCTTAATAATAACTTGTTTTTTTATTTGAAGTTGTCGATTCCATGATTATAATGGAATCAAATTTCTCTATATTAAAATTTGTAGATGAATTAAAATGGTCCATTTTTATTATCCACACTACTTTATGTATAGTACATAAGGTTGCGGGTTTTGAACCAGTATATATTTAATTTGTATCAAAATTTATATATATTTTTAATGCATAATAGTTGTTGTCATTAATTGAAATTATGAAAACATTATGATAATGGGGTTGTTTATGTCCATTAATATCAATTTTGCTTGTGTTTTATTTTTATTTATTTTTGTTTAATTGCTCGTCATTTGGTGTCGGTAGCAATGAACCATTGGTTAAGAACCGCCATCCAGGGCATCTAAGCCATCAAAGTCACCCGGGGATCGCACCCGACCTAGGCCACACCAACCCTTATGATGGATGGATTTTTGGGTGTCTCCTCCCAACTAGCTCACCCCTGAGGGGAATTGAACTCAGGTCACCTTGCTGACGAGACCCACACCTTAACCGAATAAGCTAGCGATAATTGACCATCAATTTTGTTTTATTAAAATGAAAACAACATTATTTTATTAATATAAAAAAATCACTTAATATATTTTAAAATGTTATTATTATATTCAAAATTTTTAAGAAAATCATTCCTAAATTACCATAATTTTGATGAGTTAGAATGATTAAATACTATTAAATAATTATACATTAAAACTAAAAAACATTAAAAACATAATATTAAATTAATTATATAATAAAATTAAAAAACATTATAAAAAAGATTAAATAATATTTAACTAATTATATAATAAGGATAAATGTAAGTTAACTCTGATTACAGCCAATTTACCAATTTACAAAGTTCTGTTAGTTAAAACTATGTTAAATTTGTGTTAGTAAAAACTTAAAGTTTGTATGGGTAGTAGGCATCAGGAGGGTCCTTGTAGACCCTAATGGAAACATTAAGGAAACAAATGCTTGGGGTATGGGAATGATGATAAACAAACTTGTTGAGTGTTATGCTCTTTACATGGGATTGGAAATTTGTGTCTCTTTGGTTATTCAAAATGTTATGGTGTTTGGTGACTTAGCTCATGTTATTCCCTAGTTTCAGAGGAAGATTTTCCATCTAAATTCAAGTGACAACCATCTCCAACGACGCATTTTTGGTCTTCACAATCAAAACACGAAGTATTAAGATTGTTGCATGCTTGTAGGCTTCATAACTCTCAAGCAGACTTCTAAGCGAATCAAGCGGTAAATTTAGAAAAAGGGTATGTATCATTTAAAGGGTATCAACCAACTCATCGCTGGATTCCCTAAGATTCTATATTCTATGTTAATTTTTTCGCTTTGGGATATGTTGGAAAGAATGTGCTTCAACAAGTGTCACATTAATGAAGATCATACTTGAAGAATTCATGCATTTATAGTTCACACAAGGGAGAGCCTTCTAGATCTCTTGAGCATGCTATGGAAGAGTTCGCAGCCTGGCACTATGGAGCAATTAAGTAGAGATTGGAAGGATGGTGGGATAATACATGCGGTTTGGAGAGGAAAGTTTGGTGGTGAAAAGGATG
Organism: Larix kaempferi; assembly: GCA_027924585.1. Classification (NCBI taxonomy): domain Eukaryota; kingdom Viridiplantae; phylum Streptophyta; class Pinopsida; order Pinales; family Pinaceae; genus Larix; species Larix kaempferi. Next base: position 424,602 of record BSBM01001704.1, on the reverse strand, counting down.
GTATGCTAGATGGCATTGTGACCCTATTCCTTCCAAGAGAATGATTGGTGAAGTATGGAGATGCGAATGATATGTTGCAGCTAATTGTTGGCCGGATTTTCTGTCAAATGGCTAACTTACGGAAAAACAACCCACACCAAAAGCTTAAAACAACCTCCTGTGTGTTTAAGATAGTTGTCTTTCACAGGATTAAGGTCTTGTTACTTTTATGATTTGCTCTCCAAAACAGTGAGTCTTAATTTTGTTTGATTTTCTCTAGAATTGTTTCCTATTGTTTAACTAACTGTGAAAATCCTAATCTAAATCACTTTAACATTATCAACAAAACATACTCTAAATTAACTAAAACAAGAATTTTAGTATCTACTAAAATTACTAGTAAATTAATTCTAACTAATTAATCCTATCCTGGCTAGGAGCAATTTGAGTTAAACACTGATATTATTGTGAAATCTAATTTAAAGAATATTGTTATACTAAGAGAATGTAAAGTATAATACTCATCATTCAATTAAAACAACAGTTAAGTTTAATCATATAAACCATAAAAATAATAACAAAATATCATTATAATATGATAATACAATTACTAAAACTAGATTTCAAAATAATATGTGTTCGAGAAGTAGCAAAATTAATTCATGCATAGTCACACATAAAATATGCCACGAATTCACACAATTGCATAGATAAGATAACAAGAGTCAAATATAAGTATTGAAATAAAATCTAGAAAAGATAGTGAGACTGTATACAAGATGTTTTTCTTAAAAAGACTCACAACTGCGATAGAGTAACAGTAAATAAACTCGTATCAAAATTTGTCCATGCTCCAACTCAAACCCACTTCATTTGACTCTATGAACTAGACTTTATAAGACCCAAATTACAACAACTTGACCCAGAATATAGGATCGATTCTTTAAACCAACTACAACTAACATATCCCAAGATATATTGACATATCAAAACTCATTAACACTGAATGGTAGACACTGCAAGCTTGTCACCATTGGGAAATAAATGTCGTAACAAGATGTGCCACTTGTCTCCAATGGTAGAAAATTCTGCTGAAGATGATCGATATTTGGACTTACTCCATTATAGGTCCGTATAATAGTTGTAAAAGATGCATCGTAATGTAGCGTTGAGTCTTCATAATTGAAAACGTGAATATAGGGCATCCCTGAGCTAATCTGGAAACTCGAAGAGCCTCATCATGATGACAAAACCACATAAAACACCAGCCACAATAGGCAATTAAATTAGTGCTTTTATCATTAAAATGAATGCCTTTCGAATTTTAGTAATTGTGAAAATAAAAATAAATAATATAATACAAGGATACCTACAGAATCTATGATTATGTAGGTATCATCATAAAAGCAATTTAACTAAAATCAAGGCTACAAACAAAATTTTGTATATGTAATAACCGATGGCATTTAACCATGTACATAAGATAATAAAAAAACATAGCAAAATTGTATATTAGCAAACCCTGATGATCAAGCTCTATGCGCAGGTTCAAATGACACCTGGACAGGGGTGGCTCTTCTTGCTTCTATTAATTTGGATTTGAGCTTAAGTATCTTGGATTTGCTAAGTTTGTTTTTCTTAAGCAACTTCTTATTCTTTCTAAATAGTGTATTCCCAAAAGCCTTGTAATCATCCTTCTTTATTTTCATGGATTTCCATTTATCCACCTAGGTGATCAAGTCGGCCTTGAGACTTGTGATCTCGTCCTTTATAACCACACTAATTAATTTTGCCTCTTTAAGTTGATTTTCAAGCATTGAGATCTTTTGAACTTGAGTTTCTTCTGTAGATTGCTCCAAAAGTTCATCATTCTGGCCTTGAGCTACCTTATAGATTTTATTAAATTCTTGATTCACTTCTTGATTGGATTGAACATAGTGACAATCATAATGAGTGTTTCTAGCCCGAGTAGTAGAAGTAGAGTCATACAAAAATTTAGGGTCGATTTGATCTGTCTTATCAATGTTCTCTTGAACATTTAATGATTCATTTCCAGACTCATTGAGTTCAATGACAGTTGGTTCATCATCTTGTATATCTCTCCTTGATAGGAGGGCGACAAGCATACTTCTTATCATCCTTCAGGCAGTTACATTAGTCACCAATTGGCTATATTGACCCTTACTCTCGACACTGACTTTCTTTACCTCCATGGTCTCAATGGAAAAATGAAATTCCAAGTCATTTTCTGCATTAAAACCTATGGACTCCACGATGTTTAACCGAGTCTCAAAACCCTTACCTTCATAGCACTATTTGTGAAAGGGTTTAATTGGAGCCTGCACAGCACTATCAATCTCCAACTTTTCCTTAGGGTTTTCTGTAGTAGGGGCTCTAAGCTTCCAATGAGTTTTAGGTCTATATTTGGGCCAAGACTGATCCTCACCAAACTGGTTACAAATGAGAAAAGATTCCCAATCATCCCTTAATTCTGATAGCCTATATAGGATCAATATCTTAACCAAACCAAAATGGAAAAGACAAGTATCAACATGTCTCATTGTTCTATGTGTCGCAGTAGCCATTTTCTTGAGACTATTTAATAGAAAATTGGGAAGATTTAATGGGTGTCCTCTAAAAGCTAGAAGAATCTTCAAATGATAAAAATGTGTTGTGGAAAAGAGGCCAATGCATGTAATGTACATGTTCACAAAGACAACCATGTCCCTCCAATATTTCTTGATGAGGTGGATAGGAACACCGTGGGTAGCATCAATTTCTTTGCTAAGGTGAATTAAAAATTGTTTGGAATCCAACCTCCTTTGAACCATCTTTCACCATTAATAGGGAGGCGTCTAGCATGTGCCACAAATTCCTCTGAGAGGAACAAATCAACATCTACCACCCTATTTGTTTCCCTGTTGAAATACATGGTGAAAGCCTTTGTAGCTTGTATATTAAAACCAGACATCTGTTCTAGAAAGGGTGTCCACCCAATCTTATCAAACATCACTTTGCATTCCCCGTGGGCATCTAAGACTTCGATTTTAGATATCTCAAAATGATATATGGGAGCCATTGTGGAATAGGAGTGTTTGTGACAGAGGTGGAGAACTTGGTAATATATAGAGTAAGAAAACATGGCCTCTCTCATACCCGCCTTATTAACTTTTTCCCGAAAAATCACCAAAACGACATCTACTTCCATGATTGACATGTACCAGGGAAATATTGAGACTGAGTGATCGGAGATAGAGTTTTATAGACTAAAGATTTTAAAATTTTGAGACCATGAACCTTATTGATGTAAGGTAATTATGGAGCATCGAGTATTTAGAATTGAAATGACACTTACATGTACCTCACTTAACAGTTGTCAATAAACCATTATATTCAATCTCATATGTTGACAACTATATGGCTAATCACTAGATCGATCCAATTCAATATCTTGAAAGTTACTCCCATGATCGATATTGTTAGTTTTTGTACCTAGGGAAGTGTTCCCCAAGTGACATTTCCCTAAGTCACTTAGAAAGGGGGAAAAAGGGTGACCCTCACATTAAATGCACTTAATGAGACTTTATAAAATGAAAGTCACTTTTTGATAAATTTAAGTGGGTGAGTGAAATTAATTATTTATGAGAAATAAATGGAGCATTTAATTTCAACCGTAGATCTAAATCTATCTCATCCATTGGATTTAGGAAACCCTAGGGTTTGATAAAAAAGGTATGAGGGAGGCATTCACTTCACGTTTGTTGAATGAAGTGAAGAGAAGAGAGAAGAGAGAGAGCTTTGGAGAGGGCACGAATATCGAGGCATCCAGTTTTCATTGGCACGAATTTCAAGGCATTTGATGGGCATTTAATGCACAGTACAGATTCCTAGCAGCATTTATTCTTCAATTGGCACAAATCCCGAGGTGAACCATTTATCAGCAGCTGGGCACGAGTTTCTAGATTTTTTTGGGCACGCGTTTCAAGAAATCTGCACACATTTAGAGGAGATTTTTGGGCACAAATCCTGAGGACACAGGGCACTGTTTTCGAGGAAGACCTTTGGCACAAAAATCGAGATTGTGGGAACTGTTTTCGAGACAAGGACAGGATGCACAAAAATCAAGACCGTACAGTACGGTACTGTACCTTTCTGCATAGAAATCGAGGTACGAACATGCACATATATCGAGGTTGATATTTGGCACAAAAATCCAGATATATTTCTACATAGAAATTGAGATATAGTACAACACAAAAATCGAGGTAAAGGACTGCACAAAAATCAAGGGTACGGATTTCTGTCCTTTCTCTTAGCACAGATATCGAGGTTATAAATTGCACAGTTTCCAAGGCAGCTTCAGTACACTTTTTGAGGCAGTATTCAAGTGCATTTATTGGTGGAGATAAGTTAACATTTTCATTGTATTGCTGTCCTGTAATTTTACTGAAGAAATAAAAACTCTCTCTCTTACTGGTTTTCCCCGTGGGGGTTTTTCGAGGGCACAGTTGCCAAAAATTTATGAGTCTCTATTTTTTATGGTGTGCATGTTAAAATCTATTTTCTGCCTGTTAGTATGATTTTACAGCATGTTTAATTGTTGAAGAAAATTTCATAAGTAACTTTCAGCCTATGTAAAACCGGCTGGAAGTGAAAACCACTGAAATTTTGACATAAACCAGCAAGCAGTAAACTCACAAAAATTTACATGGTATCAGAGCTTGCGGGCAGAAAACAGTGATATTTTGTAGACACACAGAAATTTCTAGAACTCAATAATTTCAGTGATTTTCTTTTGTTAGTGAGCAACACTTTCTTGGGTTGGCTGAAAGATGGCTACATGACTTAGGTTGGAGGATAGGCTAAATGGGACAGTGAACTTTGTGCCATGGAAGGCCAAAATTTTACTGATATTAGAGGAGAATGAACTATGGGAGGAAGTGGTTAGGAATACTACAACAAACCCCGTTCAGATTCCCACTGCTACAGATGCAACAACACTATCAACCTTCAACAAGAAGGACTTTAAGGCGAGGAGGATAATCTTTGATGCAGTTAAAGACCACATAATCCCTCACATTTTAGGAAATGCTAGGGCACAATTGATGTGGACTGCTTTGACCAGTTTGTATGAGAGTACCAATGAGAACCAGAAGATGGTTCTCAAAGAGAAAATCAAGAGTATAAAGATGAATGGAGGAGAGGGAGTGACAGCATACCTTATCAGGATATCTGCAGTTCGGGATGAACTAGAAGCACTTGGGTAGGTGATATCTGCTACTGAGCTTGTACGTACAGTAGTGAATGGGGCTTCAAAGCCCTGGGGTGCATTTGTGCAGGCCATAGTGGGTAGAGAGAACCTACCTTCTTGGGAGAGACTATGGGATGACTTTGTGCAGGAGGAGACCAGGAGAGGTCTTGTATAGGGCAGTTCATCACAGGTTGGGGTAGATGAGGAGAATGTGGCATTGACAGCAAATGGGAAGAAGAAGAAGGGTCCCAAGAAGGGTGCGTCCAAGTAGCAGCAACAGCAGCATCAACAAGGTGGGTAGAAGAAGGACTTGAGTAAAATCAAGTGCTATGGTTGTCAGACATTTGGACACTATGATTCACATTGTCCAAACAAGAAGAAGAAGAAGGGACAAGTGATTGTAGCCTCAGTGGAGGTTGATGACTTTGGAGATAGGTTTCAGAGGGAGTTTTCCCTATATGTTGGACAGATTGAGAGAGAGAGAGAGTCTCTTTAGCCACCAGCACAGATATGGATATGGAGATTGAGCAGTCATTGTTGGTAGGCCATCAAATGAGTCCATCCACCACTAGTAGTTGGTACATTGACAGCGGAGCCTCGAGCCACATGACAGGTGCTCGAGAGTTGTTCTCTGAGCTATCTCAGACAGGTAGAGATGTGGAAGTTGTACTTGGTGACAATACCATTGTTAGAGCAGTTGGTCAGGGGACCATTACATTTTAGAGGGAGTCTATGAGTCCCATGATTTTGAGGGATGTGTTGTATGTCCTTAGGATGAATAAGAACCTTGTTTCAGTTTCCACTATTGAGGACAGGGGTCTTGGGGTGTGCTTCTTAGATGGGAGAGTGCAGGTATTCCCCAGGACTACAGGTGTATCTACCCCCATGGACATTGGGGTTAGATGTGGAAAGTTGTACAAGCTATTGTTTTAGCCGCAGCACGCTCTAGCACACAGCAGCAGCAGTGAGCTATGTGAGCTATGGCATCAGAGGATAGCCCACCTACATCACCCAGCTCTGAGATTGTTAAGGAGCATGGTCACAGGTTTACCCAAGTTCAGCACTGAGCAGAGTGATGTGTGCAGGGGGTGTGCTTTGGGAAAGTACACCAAGACTGCTTTTCCAAGTAGTGACACGAGAGCAGCAGGAGTGCTTCACTTGATACATTTTGATATTTATGGTCCTATGTCATCAGTCTCTTTGACTGGTTATGAGTACTACATCATCTTCATTGATGACTACTCTGGGAAGACCTGGATCTACTTCTTGAGGAGCAAGAAGTCTCCCTTAGTATTGAGTGTCTTCCAAGGGTTCAAAGCCCTTGTGGAGAAGCAGGCAGGGAGGAAGATTCAGATGTTGAGATCAGACAATGGGGGTGAGTATACCTCCAAGGATTTCGATGCTTTTTGCAGATAGGAGGGTATACAGAGACAACTGACAGTTCCCTACACTCCTGAGCAGAATGGAGTAGCAAAGAGGAAGAACAGGTCGATTGTGGGAGTAGCGAGAGCGATGCTTCATGATCAGGGGTTACCGTTCTTTCTATGGGAAGAGGCATGCAACACTGCAGTTTATCAACAGAACAGGAGTCCTCACCGTGCTTTGGGGAGGAAGACTCTAGAGGATATGTACACATGCAAGAAGCCTGAGGTGAGCCACTTTTGTATATTTGGTTCTTTGACTTTCTCTCATGTCCCTTCTGAGAAGAGGACGAAGTTTGAGCCCACTGTAGAGAGAGGCATATTTGTGGGATATGACAAGACTTCGAAGGCATATCATCTTTACCTACCTGACCAGAAGAGAGTTGTTGTTAGGCGGGAAGTGAAGTTTGATGAGGAGAGAGCCTTCAGGAAGTTGAGAGAGATAGAGCAGTGGGAGCCACCAGCTCCCACACCTTAGATGACACAGGCTTCTTTGATACAGGTTTTAGGTCCACAGGTTTCGGGAGTGACTGGATCACAGAGTACAAGCACAACTTCTACAGGTTCAGTGGTTTAGGTGACAGGTACTTCAGGGACAGGTTCAGGGACAGGTTCAGGTATAGGTTCAGGTTCTAGTTCACAGGTTACAGGTTCTTCATGCATTGGTTCATTGGTTATTGGTCCTCGAGGTGTTGGACTTTCTGCTTCTGGGAGTTCCTCGGATGAGGATAGACCAGTTTGGGAGGAGCCTTCAAGGAAGAGGAAGCCTAAGTGGCTTCAGGATACCTTGAAGGAAGCAGAGGCATTTGGTAGGCCCCAAGAGGAGGTCAGGATAGTTGTGATGCTAGACAGGTTGGGTATGGATCTTGTTGTGAGTCTTCATGACTTTGAGCCTTGCACATTTGAGGAGGCTTCTCAACATTAGGTATGGAGAGATGCCATGATGGAAGAGTACCATTCCATCATGAAGAATGATGCTTGGGAGATAGTGCCGAGACCAGAGGGGAAGTGAGTTGTGACTTCCAAGTGGCTTTACAAGATAAAGCATGCTGCAGATGGCAGTGTGGAGAAGTACAAGGCTCGGTTTGTGGCTCGGGGTTTTTCACAGGTTGAGGGAGTTGACTATGATGAGACTTTTGCACTAGTTGCTCGATATTCTTCCATCAGAGCAGTGATATATATAGCAACAGAGATGGGTTGGAAGATCCACCAGATGGATGTGAAGACCGCATTTCTCAATGGTCTTCTGCAGGAGGAGGTGTAACTAGAGCAGCCATAGGGATTCGAGATTCATGGGGGAGATTCTCATGTGTGTAGGACGAGGAAAGCCTTGTACGGATTGAAGCAAGATCCTATAGCTTAGTACTCCAGGATCAATGCATACTTGACTTTGATGGGATTTCAGAAGAGTGAGGTTGATCCCAACCTTTACTACATTGTGGTTGGTGGAGATCCTCTCATTCTTCTATTATATGTCGATGACTTGTTTATCACTGGAGAGGAGCGTCTCATTGCACATTGTAAGAGAGACCTTGTAGCTAAGTATGAGATGACTGATATTGGGTTGATGCATTACTATTTGGGGATGGAGGTTTGGCAGGAGCCTGGACATATTTTCCTCAGATAGTTGAAGTAGGCAGTTGATATTCTAAGGAGATTTTAGATGGAGGACTGCAGGCCAATGTCTACACCTATGATCACCAACGGGAAGAAACTTCATGCTTCTAAGGGTAAGTTGGTGGATCCTACACTTTACCGTCAGCTCGTTGGATCATTGATGTATCTGGTCAACACCGGGCTAGACTTGTGTTTTGCGGTGAACACTCTTAGTTAGTTCATGGTGGATCCTAGGAGTGTACATTGGACTGCCACAAAACATGTGCTAAGATACCTAATAGGTACAGTGGACTATGGTTTGGACTACAGGGGTTCGGGTGGAGTCAGCTTGGTTGGTTTCACAGATTCAGACTGGGCAGGTTGTGTGAGGGATCAGAATAGCACTTCTGGTTGTTGTTTCAGTTTGGGCTCTGCAGTAGTGTCATGATTCAATCGGAAATAGAAGTCCATTTCATTGAGTTCTGCCAAGGCTGAGTATATGGCAGCTAGTCAGGCTACATGCGAAGCACTGTGGCTTCGCAAGCTATTGGTAGATTTATTTAATCGGGAGCTTAGACCTACGGTGATCTATTGTGACAATCAGAGTTGCATTCAGCTCTCTGAGAATTCATTGTTCCATGATAGGTCAAAGCACATTAAGATCAAGTACCATTTCATCTGAGACTATGTCCAGAGAGAAGCAGTTGAGTTGCAGTATATTTCCACTGATGAGCAAGTTACAGATATCCTGACGATATCTTTGGGGAGGGGCAAGTTTGTCTTCTTCATAGACAAGTTGGGAGTGGTGCAGAACACCTTTCTCGGTAAGAGGGAGTGTTAGTTTTTGTACCTAGGGAAGTGTTCCCCAACTGACATTTGCCTAAGTCACTTAGAAAGGGGGGAAAAGGGTGACCCTCACATTAAATGCACTTAATGATACTTTATAAAATGAAAGTCACTTTTTGATAAATTTAAGTGGGTGAGTGAAATTAATTCTTTATGAGAAATAAATGGAACATTTAATTTCAATTGTAGATCTAAATTTATCTCATCCATTGGATTTAGGAAACCCTAGGGTTTGATAAAAAAGGTATGAGGGAGGCATTCACTTCACTTTTGCTGAATAAGTGAAGAGAAGAGAGAAGAGAGAGAGATTTGGAGAGGGCATGAATATCGAGGCAGCCAGTTTTCATTGGCACAAATTTTGAGGCATTTGTTGGGAATTTAATGCACAGTACGGATTCCTAGCAGTATTTATTCTTCAGTTGGCACAAATCCCGAGGTGAACCATTTAGCAGCAGCTGGGCACGAGTTTCTAGATATTTCCTGGGCACGAGTTTCAAGAAATTTGAACACATTTCGAGGAGATTTTTGGGCACAAATATAGAGGACAAAGGGAACTATTTTTGAGGAAGTACTATGGCACAGAAACCGAGCTTGTGGGGACTGTTTTCGAGACAAGGACAGGCTACACAGAAATCGAGACCGTACAGTACGGTACTGTACCTTTCTGCACAGAAATTGAGGTACGAACAAGCACAGATATCGAGGATGATATTTGGAACAAAAATCGAGATATATCTCTGCACAGAAATCGAGATATAGTACAACACAAAAATCGAGGTAAAGGACTGCACAGAAATTGAGGGTACGGATTTTTGTCTTTTCTCTCAGCACAAATTTCGAGGTTATAAATTGCACAGTTTCCAAGGTAGATTCAACACACTTTTCGAGGCAGTCTTCAAGTGCATTTATTGGTGGAGATAAGTTAACATTTTCATTGTATTGCTGTCTTATAATTTTACTGAAGAAATAAAAACTCTCTCTCTCTTACTGGTTTTCCCCGTGGGGGTTTTTCCAGGGCATAGTTGCCAAAAATTTCTGAGTCCCTATTTTTTATGGTGCGCATGTTAAAATCTATTTTCTGCCTGTTAGTATGATTTTACAGCGTGTTTAATTGTTGAAGAAAATTTCATAAGTAACTTTCATCCTATGCAAAACCGGCTCAAAGTGAAAACCACTGAAATGTTGACATAAACCAGCAAGCAGTAAACTCACAAAAATTTACATGGTATCAGAGCTTGGGGGCAGAAAACAGTGATATTTTGCAGACACACAGAAATTTACAGAACTCAGTAATTTCAATGATTTTATTATGTTAGTGAGCAGCACTTTCTTGGGTTGGCTGAAAGATGGTTACAGGACTTAGGTTGGAGGATAGGCTGAATGGGACAGTGAACTTTGTGCCATGGAAGGCCAGAATTTTACTGATATTAGAGGAGAATGAACTATGGGAGGAAGTGGTTAGGAATACTACAACAAACCCCGTTCAGATTCCCGCTGCTACAGATGCAGCAACACTATCAACCTTCAACAAGAAGGACTATAAGGCTAGTAGGATAATCCTTGATGCAGTTAAAGACCACATAATCCCTCACATTTCAGGAAAGGCTAGGACACACTTGATGTGGGCTGCTTTGACCAGTTTGTATGAGAGTACCAATGAGAACCGGAAGATGGTTCTCAAGGAGAAACTCAAGAGTATAAAGATGAATGGAGGAGAGGGAGTGACAGCATACCTTACCAGGATATCTGCAGTTCGGGATGAAATGGCAGCAGTTAGGGAGGTGGTATTTGCTACTGAGATTGTACGTACAGCAGTGAATGGGGATTCAAAGCCCTGGGGTGCATTTGTGCAGGCCATAGTGGGTAGAGAGAACCTACCTTCTTGGGAGAGACTGTGGGATGAATTTGTGTAGGAGGAGTTCAGGAGAGGTCTCGTACAGCGAAGTTCATCACGGGGTGGGGTAGATGAGGAGAACGTGGCATTCACAGCAAAGGGGAAGAAGAAGAAGGGTCCCAAGAAGGGTGGGCAAAAGAAGGACTTGAGTAAAATCAGTGCTATGGTTGTCAGACGTTTGGACACTATGCTTCACATTGTCCAAACAACAACAACAAGAAGAAGGGATAACAGACTGCAACCTCAGTGGAGGTTGATGACTTTGGAGACAGGTTTCAGAGGGATTTTTGCCTATATGCTAGACAGATTGAGAGAGAGAGAGGCTCTTTAGCCACCAGCGCAGATATTAATATGGAGATTGAGCAGTCATTGTTGGCAGGCCATTAGACGAGTCCATCCACCACTAGTACTTGGTATATTGACAGTGGAGCCTCGAGCCACATGACAGGTGCTTGAGAGTTGTTCTCCGAGCTATCTCAAACATGTAGAGATGTGGAGGTTTTACTTGGTGACAATACCATTGTTAGAGCAGTTGGTCATGGGACCATTACATTTCAGAGGGAGTCTATGAGTCCCATGATTATGAGGGATGTGTTGTATGTCCCTGGGCTGAAGAAAAACCTTATTTCAGTTTCCACTATTGAGGACAGGGGTCTTGCAGTGTGCTTCTCAGATGGGAGAGTGCAGGTATTCCCTAGGACTATAGGTGTATCTACCCCCATGGACATTGGGGTTAAATGTGGAAAGCTGTACAAGCTATTGTTTCAGCCGCAGCACGCTCTAGCGCACAGCAGCAGCAGTGAGCTATGTGAGCTATGGCATTGGAGGATGGCCCACCTACATCACCCAACTCTGAGATTGTTGAGAAGCATGGTCACAGGTTTACTCGAGTTCAGCACTAATTAGAGTGATGTGTGTAGGGGGTGTGCTTTGGGAAAGTACACCAAGACTGCTTTTCCAAGTAGTGACACGAGAGCAGCAAGAGTGCTTGACTTGATCCATTCTGATATTTGCGGTCCTATGTCATCGGTCTCTTTGACTTGTTATGAGTACTACATCATCTTCAGTGATGACTACTCCAGGAAGACCTGGATCTACTTCTTGAGGAGCAAGAAGTCTCCCTTAGTATTGAGTGTCTTCCAAGGGTTCAAAGCCCTTGTTGAGAAGCACGCAGGCAGGAAGATTCAGATGTTGAGATCAGACAATGGGGGTGAGTATACCTCCAAGGAGTTCGATGCTTTTTGCAGACAGGAGGGTATATAGAGATAGTTGACAGTTCCCTACACTCCTAAGAACAATGGAGTAGCAGAGAGGAAGAACAAGTCGATTGTGGGAGCAGCGAGAATGATGCTTCATGATCAGGGGCATGCAGCACTGCAGTTTATCTGCAGAACAGGAGTCCTCACCGTGCTTTGGGGAGGAAGACTCTAGAGGAGATGTACACATGCAAGAATCCTAAGGTGAGCCACTTTCATATATTTGGTTCTTTGACTTACTCTCACGTCCCTTGTGAGAAGAGGGCAAAGTTTGAGCCCACTGCTGAGAGAGGCATATTCATGGGATATGATGAGACTTCGAAGGCATATCGGATTTACCTACCTATCTAGAAGAGAGTTGTAGTTAGGCAGGAAGTGAAGTTTGATGAGGAGAGAGCCTTCAGGAAGTCGAGAGAGATAGAGCAGCGGGAGCCACCAGCTCCGACACCTTAGTTGAAATAGGCTTCTTCGATACAGGTTTCAGGTCCACAGGTTCTGTTGTTGCAGCAACATCCCCCCCAAAATTTTGTACATATTGGGGCCCCTCCTTTAAAAATTTTAGAAAGGCTGCCTTAAGAAGCCATCCTCAGCCGTTAACATTGTTTTTCAACAAAAAATCTTGCCATGAACCACTCCAAGTCTGCCAGAAAATCTTGTTTCTCAAACAGAAAAATTTTCATGAAGTCTTCCTGGAAATAGCGGAACGATTTGGTAAAGCCTCACAGTGGCGGAAGCCTTTTGTTTAAACATCCGAAAAAGGACTTAGAAAATTTTCGATTTTTTCCGGAGAGATTCGGGTTTTCCTCCGAAAACGGTGGGAACCGTTCATCTAAACCTCCCGAAAAGATTTGGAAGTTTTTGTTAAAAGATTGCGGAAGCTTCTGATGAATTCCTCCAGAAATGGCGGAAGAATTCAGCGAAGCCACCCGAAACTCGCGAAAGCCATTCGCATAAACCTTCCGAAAAGGGACTTAGATTTTTTTTTAAAGTTTGCAGAACGCGCCAAGGAAGCCCCGCGGAACCATTTAGCTTTGTATCCCGAAATGGCGGAAACAGTTTGCATAAACCTCCGAAAAGAACTCAGAAGTTTTCTTTGAAAGTTGCAGAAACCTTTTGGTTTTTCTCCCGCAGTTGTGGAAACCTTCGCAAAAGCTTTCCGAAATGCCGAAACAATAGACCTTTGCAGAACCTTTCGAAGAAGCCGTCCTCAACAGCGGAGGCATTCACCAATCCCTTTCGAAACAGCGGAGGCTAAGGACAAAAGCTTTCTGCAATTATCTCGAGGCCCGGCCGATACTTAGAAACTTTTTTAATTTTTCGGAATCCTTTTGCGGAAACATTCACCGAAACCCTCTGAAACGCTGGAGCTTTTTAAGTTTTCTCTCCGCTACCGCGGGAGCCTTTTTTCAAAAGTTTCATGTTCACGATCATTTTGCGGAAAAGGTTCACCTTTCCCTCCCGAAACAGCGGAAACTTCCGCATTATCATTCCGAAAGATTTGAGATTTGCGGAACGTTTGGATTTCCCTTCCACGTCGCGGAAGCCTTTTGCGGGAGCCATTCACCATTGTCTCCCGAAACGGCGGAAGCTTTCGCTATGTCTTCCCGCAAAGGTGGAAGGAATTCACAAGTTTGTCCCGCAGGAGGCGATCGCGCGCAAATCGAGAATATTTGATTTGACGGTGACGTACCAGTATTAAACTCGTTTTAAATGCACCACACACCTCGCACGTGCCAGCTCATTTAAATAGACGGTGGGGGCTCGAGCCAAACACGTTGTTATTTCTCGATTGGAATATTTGTTGGACGTCGCGCAACCGCTCCAGCTCAACCTACTTGCCCACGTTCACGGCCACCTCATTCAGCTGTCTTCACGGTGCCAGGTAGGAATTTTAACCATTAAATTTACCTCTCCTACACGTTAGATTACTATTGGGTTGTCCTTTTTTGAAAACAATGGGTCTAGGTTGGATTTTGAAGGGCAAAATGCCCGTCATGGTCTACTTTGCGCATCAAATACGGTTTAAATTTCATTTTTTTCTGTCATATAAAACAAAGAAACTGTAAAATGTTTGTAGACTATGTAAAGACTGTCGGTTTGAACGGGCAGAGTTTTCCAAGCTCCTACCCTGGCTGCATACAGCGTTATTCTTTGCGTTTAAGCCGCCAAGCCCCGTGAATATCTCGATTACATCAGCCGAAACCCGAAACTATGACCACCCGAGTTTTCATCACCATCCCCGGCGTCGTCAACCCCCTATTCAGGTTTCAAAACCTACCGTAGAACGCCTCGCCAAGGTACCGTCAGATAAACATAGCGGTCGAAGCTGCCGTCAGCTCGTAAATGTGAAAACGCGTCCTTATTTCGGCGCAGAGCCATTTCAACCCGAACTTCCTACCATTAGCCATTTGAACTGCAACCATGGCAATAGATACCATCCCTCCTAGAGCTGGACCGAGAGCAAGTTGCTTCCGCAACATGCTTATCCCCTCAGGAGCATTTCAAACCCGCCCCTTTAAAAGAATTAGAATGTTTTAATTTTAGATTGGAGTGGTGTATTCGCTTCCTAAAATACAGCTTCACATTTTGGTTTTATCTCATTCACATATTAAAATGATGATGATCTCTGTTAAAATCTCACAGTATGTTGCTCAATTTCATAATGACTTGTATGTGGGTGCTATCAGGGATAAGTCAAAATGCCAAAAGGTGGTAAGAAGAAGGCTAAAATGACAGAAAAGAAGCCTACGCCACTTAAAACTGAGACCTCACTCTAGGATACTAGGTGCACCACCGGTGTTCCTCCTGAAATTCGATGGGGTGATATCTACAGAATGATCCAAGACCAGGATGTCCCGGACATGTTGCTAGAAGAGGGGCAGATTTATCTAAATATCAGAGCTTCAGGCATAGCCAGAGTTGCTACCCGCCCTGAACTGTTCCCATGTGCTGAGGTAATCGGGTGGATACTCCAACATGCCGATGCGAAAGGAAGAGTAATTCAGGACGGTGGGAAGACAACCATTGCCTCATTTCAACCTGCATATCTTGCCGCAGCCTACAAATTTCCCCGCTCCCAGCAATCCCTGACTGATGAATGGCTAGGCCAGATGAACAACGTTGAGATGGCCAAAAAACTATTGGTCACAGGCAAGCATTTGAGAAAGAAAGGAAATGACGAATATGACATCCAGAATCTGAGACCTCCTTTCAGAATGATTGCCTTGATGTTGTGCAGAATCTTCGGCATGCCCGATGGCACCATGTACAAGATTCAGTGGGTCCCTATCATCCACTTCGTGGCATTTAAGGGAACTGTGTTTGACTGGGGAAATCTCCTGTGAGATAGTCTGGCCTCAATGATAGTGGCTACAAGGGAAGGACTAGCCTTGAAGAAGGCAGAATTTTTTATGTCCTCATATCTGATTGATTGTGTTTTGGCCAAGGTGGATTTCCCCAAATTGGGCTGCACATGAGACAAGGCCATCACTCCGGTTTATACCGCTTTTAGGATGATGTGGACCCAGAATTACAAACCTAACTACAAACTCATCTGTGAGGGGTTCATCATGCCCCTATATGAGAAAATATTCAAGGAGGATCCCAACTGCTTGTTAGAGAATGCTTTGGAAGTCCTTGAGAATTACGGGGATTTTTACTTTTCAGAGCAAGCCACCTACCTCAGAATGTTTGGAGCGACTAAAGCTCCATACATTTTGCCGCAGTATGCCACTGACTATGTGGTCCTTAAGGAAGCAGTAAGACAAATCTTCCTAGATGGAATTGGAGCAATGCTCCACAAACAGCATAAGGCTTCCTTTGCCCCTCTACCTTTCTGCATAGGTGCTTACAAGTTTTGGGGGGTTGCCTCATCCGAGGAGTTTGTTCAGGAACTGAAGGCCTTCCACTTCGGCGAGGTGATCTTCCACACGAATGACAGGAAGGGAAGAGTGGCCGAACATTGTAGGGAAATTTATGTTCATTTTGAGTAATCTCACTATCATGATGCCGAGGAAGAGGCATTCAGAGGCATCAGCAACATGGGTGAGCTACGGATTTGTCGCCAAGGCACGGGAACAAGTTGTAGCTCAGCCAAGGCCCAGAAAACCAGCCAGCAGAAGGAGAAAGAAGCTGATGATGCCCGAGCTCAGGAAGAGCTTAGATTAAGAGAGGAAGCCAGATTGCTTCAGGAGGTTGAGGAAGCTAGGATGCAGTGAGAAGCCGAAAATGAAAGGCTGTAGAAAGAGGCTGAGGAAGCCCAGAAGCAGAAAGAGGCTGAAGATGAAAGGCAACAGAAAGAGAATGAAGATCAGCTACAAGCTGAACAAGCTGAGGTAGAGCGGAAAGCAGGAGTAGATGCCCAGGCAAGTGGATCCGGTGTCCAAGACATGGAAATAGACGCACCTCAAGCAGGTGGCTTTGGTGCCCAAAATATGGGAACAGATCCAGCTCAGGGAGTTCGGACCCCACCAGCTGAAGAAGAAATAGACATTATGGACCTCCCAATTATCCCGTACACTCCATCAAGAAAACATATGGTGTCTAGGTGGAATGAATTCATCTATGATAAGAAAAGGAAAGCAATGGTCCTCAAATCGGAAGAAAGGATCAAAAGTCCCTTCCAGGAAGACATCATTACCCACCGGGAGGTCACTGTAATGCGGAATACAGATAAAGATCCATTTGCTATGGCATCCGCAGTTGTAGAAACAACAAAAGCATCATTGGACAATGTAGGTGTTATAGTCAGAGAAAATGCATTGACAAAAAAGAGAGCTCGTACGCTACAACAGACTGTGGCTAATGAGCAAGCCCATAGGGATCTTGTGGTGAACAAGTATAATTGCCTGTATGCCGAGCATAAAGAGCTATCAGGCAAGTATAACCAACTGGAGGAGGAAAACGACCAACTAACACTCCAAATGATGATTGTGGAGGCATAGAAGAATGGAGCTGAAGAAAAAGCATCCCAGCTAGAAGCAGACAAGCAGGCACTAGCTGAGCAGTTAGAGCAAGCTGAGAGCAGAACGATGGACATGTCTCCCTTCCATGAGCTGTCCTGCAGAATCCTGAAGCAAATATATGACAATCAGGAGCTAATCACTAATGAAGTTAGCAACCTCAAGGCCATGGTGTTCAGGTTGAAAGAAATTAATGTGGAGGCCCATAGGCTCAAGGCTAAGCATACCCCCATCAAGGCAAATATCCTGAGCCAGATAGAATGGCGAGAAGGAAAAGGGGATTTCCCCACACATCTCCCGTTCAAATCTGTGGAGGGTTTTAATGAAGATGTGGCCCTTTTGGACTTCTGCAGAAACTGTGGCAATAAGCTAATAGCCAGTGTGCAAGGGACAAGGGATAGGATCAACGGTTTGTATCAAAGGATCCAGGGAATGCATGACAGGTGCAAATTGAATTTCCTGCAATCTCTCGATGACTTCATGGATGAAGAACAACGCTTGCCTGAACTAAAGGAAGAACTGGGCATCCAAACCGAATACGTGAAGAAAATCGATGTCCTAGCAATTGACGACCTCCATCATTATATTGGAATGTCATCAGTCCACAGCCACTTGCTTAAAGAAGTACATCAAGCTGCAGTGACAGAAGTTCAAGGCATTGGAGCAGAGCTTAGAAAAAATGTGACTTCTCAGAAAATCCTGCTCCCTGCTTCCACAAACATAGTCGTAAGGGACACTGGCATTTGGTACAGTTATATTGCAGAGGTGGAGAGACAAGTAGAAGCAAAAGTTGGAATAGCTAGCTCATTTTCCTCTCTCACTACAGCAGCAGAAACTCCAGTGGGCTCAGCTCCTTCTTCCCAAACCATTCCAGAAGCAACGGTGAGCTCGATTCCCTCTTCCCCAGCAGTTGCAGAAATTCCAGCCAACTCAATTCCTTCTTCCCAAGTAGAAGCAGCAGCGCCAGTAAGTTCGAGTGCCTCTCCTAAGGCAACATCAGCAGCATCAGTTGATTTGGGCGATCCTCTTCCAGCAGAAGCTCACGCACAGGAGTGAAGGCGCTGAGTTGGAGCGTTAATTTTAATTTTTTGTTTTTTGGGGCTTTTCAAATGTAAAACATGGAGGCTAAGGGACAGCTGTCCCTAGTTTATTTTAAATAATTTATGTAAAAGAAAGGGAATCACAATTTTGTCTGTTATAGAAGAAAATTGCTGTAGATGACAAGTGGAAAAGGCCAGGTGTCATCCCAAAGGGCATTTTTGTAATTATAAATAGAAGTTAGGAAGTAGTGAAGAGGACTTTTGGCAGGGAATGAAATTTTGAGACCTGTACGAGCTATCTTGTATTGGTTCTATGAAAATCGAGTTTTCTAATAAAAGCCTCGAGATGGACGTTTTGCATGGGAATGAAAGATGGATGTGTATTGGACTATTTTGGTGACTTCCATACTGTAATGTGAGATCTTTCTTGTTATCTGAACTATTTCTTTGCAACAAATGATTTTGCTTCTTCCTGTGCAAACGATTTCTCCGTTTCATGAGCAGTGAATGTGTTTTATATTAAATCAGAAGCTATCTTCTGATATCTTTATGTTTGCTGTAGCTTTCTCTTTCTGATTTAATGGCTATCCATTCTTTCTTTAAGATAACTCCTATAGCTCATTGTTCATGCCTTTAAATTTGCTCCTTGCAGGGATCATTAGATTTCTTTCAGTTTGTTTTACACTTAGATTTGTTTCTTTCATTCTTTCCATCTAGATTAAATAATTTTGCTTCTCTGTTTCATGAGCAATAAATGTGTTTTATGTTAAATTAGAAGCTATCTTCTGAAATATTTTATCTATTTGTAGCCTTCTCTTTAAGAATTAATGGCTGCCTGTTCATTCTTTAAAAGATAACTCTTACAGCTCATTGCTCATCCTTTAAATGTGCTCCTTGCAAGGATAGGTAGATTTACTTCAGTTTTAGACTTAGATCTGTTTTAGTTTTGCATTTAGATTAAATATAAATTAGGCACTTGCATCTCATTAAAAAACATAAAATCCAAAAGAAAGGTGGATCGGGCCATAACTGGTATAATTGGAATTCAACTCCAAACCCACAGTTGCCGGAACCGCTAACCGGACGGATTCCCTATACCAAACGGTAGATAATCTACTTGGGATCATCTATCGGGGAGAATCCCTTTCTGATTGAGGCTACGATATCCGAGGCATCAACAGTTTTTGGCGCTAGAAGGAGGGCCTGAAAGTGCATGGCTGATAGAGGAAAATCTCCCACTGCCATAGATGACACTGAAAACCCGCTTAAAGAAAGCATTTGAAATAGCCCAGATCTTGGATTAACAAATCAAGAACGCCTCATTTCTGATCCTAAGCCTCAAGAAGCTTTATACGCTGTCCCTTTTACAGAAGTAGAGGATTTGAGAAGACATACAAGATCCTACGTTAAGCAGCTAGGTGGTTTAAACGCTGTGAATTTTCTCCCTAAGAAAACTACTCCTCGAAAAGAGGCACAATATACCCGAGATTCGATTCTTGTTCAAAGTTTTGAAGAACTTGTGAATTTGACTTTGGAAGAAATTTTAGACACTCTGAACAAGGCAGATCTTGAAAACTCAAAAAAAAATTTAGACCAAGAAAACCTTGAAGAACTAATTACTCCAAAGAGTACTCCCCAGAATTCACCGTACAATTCTCCACCAGGGTCTCCACATCCAAACATGGTTGTACCTTCTTGGAGAGAAAGGGGAGCGCTAAACCTAGCTGGACCATTCCATAATCTTCCAAAAAACCTAGAAAAGGTCTTGCCTAAGATCGATCTAGGGAAAGCCATTTCGGCGGAAGATCACCTCAAGAGCTTCTACTTAGCTCTGAATCTTTTAAACGTACAGCATGAAGACGTGGTCTGCAGGCTGTTTCCATATACATTCGAGCCAAAAGTATCATCCTAGTACTTTAGCCTACAACCCAGCTCGATCTCTAGTTGGGATGAATTCAAAAATTGTTTCTTAAAGAAATACGGAAACCAAAAGACTATGGCAACACTTATGAAAGAACTCTTATCCATGAGAATGGAAAAGAAAGAAAAGGTTCAACATTTCAATCAAAGATTCACAACGCTGTTAAATAATTTCAGTGAAGCTAATAAACCAGCCGAGGAATCTCTGATTGAATACTATACAACCGCTCTTGATGGACCCATAGCAATGTTCGTAAAAAGGTCCAAGAAAACTACCCTGATAGAGAACTTCGAGGAAGCTAGAAACGTAGAAGAAGAAGATGATAGCATTGCTAAACATGCCTTAGATGTAGAACCAAAACCAGCAGCTAGTAAAAATACCTTGCTGCTCACTAGAGGTAAAGAAGAGCCATCTACGGACATGGAAAATGTAGTCAAGATGATGCAGAAATTATCGAGTAAAATTGTAGATCTCGAGAAAGACAAGGCTGC
This sequence comes from Larix kaempferi, assembly GCA_027924585.1. Taxonomy (NCBI): domain Eukaryota; kingdom Viridiplantae; phylum Streptophyta; class Pinopsida; order Pinales; family Pinaceae; genus Larix; species Larix kaempferi. Next base: position 403,946 of record BSBM01001704.1, on the reverse strand, counting down.
TAGCACATCTGGGAAACCTTTCAAGCCATTTTATAAAAGAAGGGAAGACGGTGACCAAACTCATCCACCAATGAATACTGCCCCTGTTTTAAACTTGAATGAGAATGGGATGGAAAATTTCTGCACTTTTCACCAAGAACCGCATTCGGAAAAAAGCTACCCGCAATGGATTAATTCAATGAGCTTAGTCATGAACCAAATGCTAGATTCACAGATCCCAGACCAAGATGATTCTCCAGAAGAATCGAACCCTGAATTAGAGGAACCAACTCCAGGCACCACTATGGTGTTATGGGATTGGGTACCTATGACTGAGCTAGCAGAAGAAGATCCCATAGAAAGCTCTCCCTCTACCGTAAATGTTGCTACTCGCAGTAAGGGCCCTATTGCGGATCCTATGCCAAGCGCAGCTCCTCATAAGCCTAAAGTTTCAAAAGATCTGCCTAGGAGACATATAACAGTTATCCCACAACATCCCAAAGTTAGCCAAACAGCGACCAAGCAGCCAAACGCTGACACCATATTTCAGCTACCTAAGGTCACAATGAGCAAAACAGATCAGCCAACTCAAATTGGGCACGAATCTGACATAGGATACGATATTATTGAAGATATAAAAAAAGTCAAAGCAAATGTGTCAATATTTGACATGTGCAGCTTGCCCCATCAACGAGACAAACTGCTGCATGTTCTGCAACCCCAAACCAGCACTCCATTAACAGATTCTCAAGACAATCCCGAAATTAATGAAGCTAGCATCGGTGGGAAATCTAAATCTCAAACGTTGCCATTCCTATTGACCTTTGAAATTTTCAACCATAATGTTCACAACTGTTTGGTAGATTCTGGAGCATCCTCAAATGTTATGCCACTGTCAATTTGTAAAAAGATTAATGGGCAGCCCGTGCCATCTCCAGCCCAAATTATCCAATTAGATAGGACTGTTGTTAAAGTAATTAGGGAGATGAAAGACGTTCTCATTAGACTATCAGCTGACCCTAGAGTCTGTCAATTCACTGACATAATGGTGGTCGATATTCCTGAAGCCTATGGGTTGATTTTAAGTAGGGATTGGTCTACCAAGCTGAGTGGCTACTTTGTGACTGATTGGTCTCATCTATGGCTGCCTTATCAGAACAGGGAGAATCAGATTAAAGTCTTATGAGAACCTCATATTAAACAAAACGTAACTCAGTTAGAAGAAAAAAATGAGGCGGTAGCTTTCTCATCCTTGGTTCTAGGGAAGTACTTCTTAGAGATGGATCTGAGTAACTATCAATTTGAAGCCATTAGCCATGAATCAGATAAACAGTCCGATCTCCTTCATTTCTCTCGGACTGATGATGTTGATTGTAACATAGTCAATTTAGTTACTGACGTAGATCACAGAGATACTAACTTAGTTGAATTGAAAAATATTTTTTGGACATTATACTTTGATGGTTCTAAGGCTCTGGAAGGATCTGGAGCCGGATGTATTCTAATGGACCCAAAAAAAAACAAGTATTTTTTGTCTTGTAGATTAGAATTCGATTGTACTAACAACACCGCTGAATATGAAGCTTTGATACATGGACTAAAGAAGGCCATTGGCTTAAATGTTAAATACCTCAAGGTCTTTGGTGACTCCGAGATAGTTGTAAGACAGGTAAGGGACACCATTCATTGTCTCTCGCCTCATTTGAAAGGTTCTAAGGCTGAGGTATGGGATTTAATGATGCATTTTGACGCTTTCAATATAAAATCGATTCCTAGATTGCAAAATTCTGTGGCTGATTTTTTAGCAACTTTTGCTTCTAGATTGGTGCCGTCAAATAATAAATGCTCAATTGAATTGATTTTCAGGCCTTCCGTTCCCGATAACATCACAAACTTCAGAGTCTTCGATGATGATGAACAAATTATCAGCTTCCTAACAAACGAAGATAGCTTTCAAGGAGCTGCAATAGATGAAGAAGAACGTGATGCTGATTTGATGAAGAAGGATGAGGAGAAAGGAAATTTCATTCCCAAAGGGGTAAGGTCCCTCGAAATGCTGTTCGATCTTCAAAATAAATTCAAAAGGACAGCTAATACCAAAACTAACAGCTCATCAATGCAACATGAGTTAGTTAATTTGGGTACCGAGGCAGAACCAAAATTTGTCAACCTAGGCAAATGTTGTTCACCAGGAGAAAGAGACAGTTTCATCAAATTGTTTAAACAATACAAGGATGTTTTTGCATGTACCTATGAAGATCTGAAGACATATGACATCCGCATTATTCAGCATGTGATACCAATGAAAGTGGGCGTTAAGCCATTTCAGCAGCAGTTAAGAAGGATGCATCCTACTCTAGAACCGCTGATCCAAAAGGAATTAAAGAAGATCCTAGACGCTAAGATAATCTTCAAGGTCCGGCATTCTGAATGGGTTGCAAACTTGGTTCCCGTAAGAAAGAAGTCAGGAGAGATAAGGCTATGTGTAGATTTTAGAAATTTAAACAAAGCTTCGGATAAACACAACTACCCCATCCCTTCAATGGAACAAATCCTTCAAATGGTGTCAGGATCCGAATTGTTTTCTCTCCTTGATGGTTTCTCTGGCTACAATCAAGTGTTAGTAGCCGAAGAAGATCGCCTTAAGACTACTTTCATAACTAAGTGGGGAACTTTCGCCTACAGAAGAATGCCACTTGGTCTGATAAATGCAGGAGCTACATTCCAAAGGGCGATGGATATTGCCTTCCGAGGATTGGGGGGGCAATGTGTTGTTGTATACTTAGATGACGTGACAGTCTTTTCAAAGAAAAGAGAAGATCATGTTGTTCATTTGAGGCATATTTTTTATCGCTGTCGGAAATATGGTATTTCCTTGAATCCCAAGAAGAGCGTATTTGCTGTTCCCGAAGGTAAGCTCTTGGGTCATATCATCTCTAAAAGTGGAGTGTCAATAGATCAAGAAAGAGTCCAAGCTATTAATAAGATTCCAATGCCGTACCACAAGAAATCTATGCAGTCTTTTATGGGCAGTATAAATTTTGTCCGCAGATTTGTTCCAGATTTCGCACAAATTGTTAAGCCGTTACAACAGATGGTGAAACAAAGCATACAATTCAAGTGGAAAGATTTGGAAAAGGATGCATTTAGAGATATCAAGGCAGCTATAGCTAAGGCTCCTTCTTGACGAAACCCAGATTTTGATAAAGATTTCATCTTGTATACCTTTGCTTCGGATGACTCCCTCGCAGCTGTACTCACGCAAAAGGTGGAGCAGGGAGATGAGTACCCAATTTCATTTATGAGCACTGGTCTGCAGGGGGCTGAGCTGAACTATCCCGTGGTTGACAAGCATGCATATGCGGTCTTCAAAGCAGTCAAGCAGTTTAGGGCATATATTCTTAAGAACAGAACCAAAGTTATAGTTCCCCACCCAGCTGTTAGATCCCTTTTCATTCAAAAGGAACTAGGAGAAAGGAGGGGGAACTGGGTCACAGCCCTTCAAGAATATGACTTGGAATTTAAACCAGCCATGATTATCAAAGGGCAAGGCCTGTGCAAATTACTTGCGGGAAACTCAACTGGTGAAGAACAACATTGGAAGAATGAAGCTGAGCTAAATTCGGTTGAAGTATGTCATATCTTCACAACTCCCAAGTCATGGTACAGAGATCTGGTGCACTATTTACAGAAGGGATATCTACCTGAGCACTGGAACTCTAAGCAAAGACGGGCACTCCACTTGAAATCAGCACCTTATCAAATCATTGATGGGATACTTTTCAGGAAGAATTATGATGGAGTTCTTCTTAGATGCCTAGAAAAGGTAGATGCAAGTAAGGTAGTCAAAGAATTACATGATGGACCCGCAGGTGGACATTATTCAGGAGAGACAACAACACATAAGATACTGAGCGCTGGTTATTATTGGCCCACTCTGTTCATTGACGCCCATATGTATGCATGAAACTGTGATGTATGTCAAAGAAGCGCTGGGAAGTTACCTAAGGCAGCAGGACCATTGCAGTCAGTCATCATCTCTGAGCCTTTTGAACAGTGGGGTATAGATGTTATCGGAGAGATAAATCCAAATTCTTCGTTGCAACATCGATACATTCTGACGGCTACTGATTACTTCACTAGATGGATGGAGGCCACCCCTTTGCACAAGGTCAATGAAGATGCAGTCATCAACTTCTTGAAAGAGAACATCATAACCAAGTTTGGGGTTCCAATTTCCCTCGTTTTTGATAATGCTACTTATTTTTCATCTTGCAAGATAAATGAATTTGTTTATGAATGGGGAACTAAGTTGCATTATTCAGCCAATTATTATCCTCAGGGGAACGGATTAGCTGAATCCTCGAACAAGAATCTGATTCGAATTCTTAAGAAGACTGTGATAGAAAACCAGAGAAGTTGGCATGTAGCTCTCCCAAACGCTTTATGGGCATATAGGGTGATCCCAAAGAATGCTTTAGGTGTTTCCCCTTTCACTCTTGTCTATGGAAAGGAAGCCATCCTTCCTCCAAACATCTTACTCCCATCCTTACAGTTATCCCAAGCCTCTCAGGGCTCTGGTAGCCAAGCCTTACAATCCAGGATCAACACCCTTCTTCAACTTGAAGAAGCCCGACAGAAAGCTAAAGACCGATTCCATCAACACCAAGACATAGTTACGAGATGGTTCGATAAGAGGAAGTCCGGTAAAAGAAGTTTTGAGGTTGGGGACTTAGTCCTGAAATGGGACCATAATCATGAAGGCAAAGGAATGCATACAAAATTCCAACATCTATGGGTAGGCCCGTACCAGATTTAGGCAAAATTAGGCCCATCCACTTACAAATTGACAAATCTCGAGGGAGAAGAAGTAGCCCTTCCTCTCAATGACCTCGCTCTGAAACAATACTACGCCTAGTCTCTTTGAGACTTCTTGTACATAAATAAAGTTTTCTTTTGTTGTTGCTTTAGCCTTTAGTTGCTTTATTTTCGGCCATTTTGTTTCTTTCATTGTCATTTGAACCTTTGCAACAAGTTTTTCTTTTCTGAAAGCCCTTTCGGTTGAGTTCCCCGTTGAGGATAATTCTCTCAAAGAAATCTCTCAACCCATGAGTCCCGAACTATACTCGGATAAATCCTGTCTGTTGTGCTCTCGCTGAAATGTTAAGAAGGAAGGAAGCCTACTCTGCTGGTCACGCTAATCCTATTTAAAAGCAGAGACCTATGACCATCTTCACTACTATTGTTGGGCTCCACCCACTCTCACACTTAAAGGCGTCCCAAGAAGGTCACCAAAGTTGGACCCATGGAAAGTAGCACCTCTCGAGGACATCGGGTATTGAAGTGACTCCATGCTGCAAATCTAACAGCCAAAATGGCTTATACTCAAGAGTCTGTTTTCCAGAGATTCTCGCCTCAATTAAAGCATGGCTGAGACAAAAGCAAAATACATGTAAAATCAAGAAGGTTGTCCAAAAGGCTCAGCCCAAAATGGGCTCCTCTCCGTCCGTGAGGCTTGATCAAATCAATAAAATTTCTAACTCACACAAAAGGACATTATAAATTGAGGAGCCTAAATCAAAGATCATGTCCAAAGAAAATATCTCTGGAAGGCTCAAACAGCTAAGCTGTCCAAAGTACAAACATCCAAAAGGATGCAAGCAGCATGGGAATGAGGAACAAGAGCAATAATGTCCATGAGAAAGTGTTGCAAATCCTGTGGAGTCTGGCATTAGTAACCATCTGAAAGATGACCCTCCTAAAATGAATCTCATATGTTGGCCCTTTGAGAGTGGTGAAGATGACTCGGTCAAAGCTCCCCTTTCCCCAATGGCTAGCAGGTAAAGTGTCTCCTTCCCCTCACATGAATTTAAACGCTCAGCTGAGTTTTGCACCTAAGATGGATGTCTTTGATGAGGTTTTGGACCATGAAGAGGAATTTTTTCAGAGATCTATGTTCGCCAGCGACTCGCCATTGTTGTTGCAGCAACATCCCCCTCAAAATTTTGTACATATTGGGGCCCCTCCTTTAAAATTTTTAGAAAGGCTGCCTTAAGAAGCCATCCTCAGCTGTTAACTTTGTTTTTCAACAGAAAATCTTGCCATGAACCACTCCAAGTCTGCCAGAAAATCTTGTTTCTCAAACAGAAAATTTTTCATGAAGTATTCCTAGAAATCGCGGAATGATTTGGTAAAGCCTCGCAGTGGTGGAAGCCTTTTGTTTAAACATCCGAAAAAGGACTTAGAAAATTTTCGATTTTTTGCGGAGAGATTCGTGTTTTCCTCCCGAAACAGTAGGAACCGTTCATCTAAACCTCCCGAAAATATTTGGAAGTTTTTGTTAAAAGATTGCAGAAGCTTCTGATGAATTCCTCCCGAAACGGCGGAAGAATTCAGCGAAGCCGCCTGAAACTCGCGGAAGCCGTTCGCATAAACCTTCCGAAAAGGGACTTAGATTTTTTTCGAAAGTTTGCGGAATGTGCCAAGGAAGCCCCGCGGAACCATTTAGCTTTGTATCCCAAAACGGTGGAAACAGTTTGCATAAACCTCCGAAAAGAACTCAGAAGTTTTCTTTGAAAGTTGCGGAAACCTTTTGGTTTTTCTCCTGCAGTTGCAGAAACCTTCGCAAAAGCTTTCCGAAATGCCAAAACAACAGACCTTTGCGGAACCTTTCGAAGAAGCCGTCCGCAATAGCGGAGCAATTCACCAATCTCTTTCGAAACAGCGGAGGCTAAGGACAAAAGCTTTCCGCAATTCTCTCGAGGCCCGGCCGATACTTAGAAACTTTTTGAAGTTTTCAGAAGCCTTTTGCGGAAACATTCACCGAAACCCTCCGAAACGCCGGAGCTTTTTAAGTATTATCTCCGCTACCGCGGGAGCCTTTTTTCAAAAGTTTCACATTCACAATCATTTTGCGGAAAAGGTTCACCTTTCCCTCCCGAAACAGCGGAAACTTCCGCGTTATCCTTCTGAAAGATTTGAGCTTTGCGAAACGTTTGGATTTCCCTTCCGCGTCGCGGAAGCCTTTTGCGGGAGCCATTCGCCATTGTCTCCCAAAACGGCAGAAGCTTTCGCCGTGTCTTCTCGCAAAGGCGGAAGGAATTCACAAGTTTGTCCCACAGGAGACGGTCGTGCGCGAATCGAGAATATTTGATTTGACGCCGATGTACCAGTATTAAACTCGTTTTAAATGCGCCACCCACCCCGCACGTGCCAGCTCAATTAAATAGACAGTGCGGGCTCAAGCCAAACACGTTGTTATTTCTCGATCGAAAGATTTGTTGGACTCCGCGCAACCGCTCCAGCTCAGCCTACTTGTCCACGTTCACGGCCACCTCATTAAGCTATCTTCACAGTGCCAGGTAGGAATTTTAACCATTAAATTTACCTCTCCTACACGTTAGATTACTATAGGGTTGTCCTTTTTTGAAAATGATGGGTCTAGGTTGGATTTTGATGGGCAAAATGCCCGTCATGGGCTACTTTGCCCGTATAATACGGTTTAAATTTCATTTTTTTCCGTCATATAAAACAAAGAAACCGTAAAACATTTGTAGACTATGTAAAGACTGTCGGTTTGAATGGGTAGAGTTTTCCAAGCTCCTACCCTGGCTGCATACGGCGTTATTCTTTGCGTTTAAGCCTCCATGCCCCATGAATATCTCGATTACATCAGTCGAAACCCGAAACTATGACCACCCGAGTTTTCATCACCATCCCCGGCGTCGTCAACCCCTGTTCAGGTTTCAAAACCTACCGTAGAATGCCTCACCAAGGTACCATCAGATAACCATTGCGGTCGAAGCTGCCGTCGGCTCATAAATGTGAAAACGCCTCCTTATTTCGGCATAGAGTCATTTCAACTTGAACTTCCCGCCATTAGCCATTTGAACCGCAACCATGGCAATAGATAACATCCCTCCTAGAGCTGGACCGAGAGCAGGTTGCTTCCACAACATGCTTATCCCCTCAGGAGCATTTCAAACCCGCCCCTTTAAAAGGATTAGAATGTTTTAATTTTAGATTGGAGTGGTGTATTCACTTCCTAAAATACAGCTTCACATTTTGGTTTTATCTCATTCACATATTAAAACGATGATGATCTCTGTTAAAATATCACAGTATGTTGCTCAATTTCATAATGACTTGTATGTGGGTGCTATCAGGGATAAGTCAAAATGCCAAAAGGTGGTAAGAAGAAGGCTAAAATGACAGAAAAGAAGCCTACGCCACTTAAAACTGAGACCTCACTCCAGGACACTAGGTGCACCATTGGTGTTCCTCATGAAATCCGATGGGGTGATATCTACAGAATGATCCGAGAATAGGATGTCCCAGACATGTTACTAGAAGAGGGGCAGATTTATCTAAATATCAGAGCTTCAGGCATAGCCAGAGCTGCTACCCGCCCTGAACTGTTCCCATGTGCTGAGGTAATCGGGTGGATACGCCAACATGCCGATGCGGAAGGAAGAGTAATTCATGACAGTGGGAAGACAACCATTGCCTCATTTCAACCCACATATCTTGCCGCAGCCTACAAATTTCCCCGCTCCCAGCAATCCCTGACTGATGAATGGCTAGGCCAGATGAACAACGTTGAGATGGCCAAAAAACTATTGGTCGCAAGCAAGCATTTGAGAAAGAAAGGAAATGATGAATATGACATCCAGAATCTAAGAACTCCTTTCAGAATGATCGCCTTGATGTTGTGCAGAATCTTTGGCATGCCCGATGGCACCATGTACAAGATTCAGTGGGTCCCTATCATCCACTTCGTGGAATTTAAGGGAACTGTGTTTGACTGGGCCACTCTCCTGTCAGATAGTCTCGCCTCAATGATAGTTGCTGCAAGGGAAGGACTAGCCTTGAAGAAGGCAGAATTTTTTATGTCCTCATATATGATTGATTGTGTTTTGGCCAAGGTGGATTTCCCCAAATTGGGCTGCACATGGGACAAGGCCATCACTCCGGTTTATACCGCTTTTAGGAGGATGTGGGCCCATAATTACAAACCTAACTACAAACTCATCTGTGAGGGGTTCATCATGCCCCTATATGAGAAAATATTCAAGGAGGATCCCAACTGCTTGTCAGAGAATTCTTTGGAAGTCCTTGAGAATTACGGGGATTTTTACTTTTCAGAGCAAGGCACCTACCTCAGAATGTTTGGAGGGACTAAAGCTCCTTACATTTTGCCGCAGTATGCCACTGACTATGTGGTCCTTAAGGAAGCAGTAAGACAAATCTTCCTGGATGGAATTGGAGCAATGCTCCACAAACAGCATAAGGCTTCCTTTCCCCCTCTACCTTTCTGCATAGGTGCTTACAAGTTCTCGGGGGTTGCCTCAGCCGAGGAGTTTGTTCAGGAACTGAAGGCCTTCCACTTCAGCGAGGTGATCTTCCACAGGAATGAAAAGAAGGGAAGAGTGGCCGAACATTGTAGGGAAATTTATGCTCATTTTGAGTACTCTCACTATCATGATGCCAAGGAAGAGGCATTCATAGGCATCAGCAACATGGGTGAGCTGCGGATCTGTTGCCAAGGCACGGGAACAAGTTCTAGCTCAGCCAAGGCCCAGAAAACCAGCCAGCAGAAGGAGAAAGAAGCTGATGATGCCCGATCTCATGAAGAGCTTAGATTAAGAGAGGAAGCCATATTGCTTAAGGAGGCTGAGGAAGCCAGGTTGCAGCAAAAAGCCGAAAATGAAAGGCTGCAGAAACAGGCTGGGGAAGCCCAGCAGCAGAAAGAGGCTGAAGATGAAAGGAAACAGAAAGAGAATGAAGATCAGCTGCAAGCTGAACAAGCTGAGGTAGAGCGGAAAGCAGGAGCAGATGCCCAGGCAAGTGGATCCAGTGTCCAAGACATGGAAATAGACGCACCTCAAGCAGGTGGCTCTAGTACCCAAAATATGGGAACAGATCCAGCTCAGGGAGTCCAGACCCCACCAGCTGAAGAAGAAATAGACATTATGGACCTCCCAATTATCTTGTACACTCCATCAGGAAAACATACGGTGTCTAGGTGGAATGGATTCATCTATGATAAGAAAAGGAAAGAAATGGTCCTCAAATCGGAAGAAAGGATCAAAAGTCCCTTCCAGGAAGACATCATTACCCACCGGGAGGTCACTGTAATGCGGAATACAGATAAAGATCCCTTTGCTATGGCATCCGCAGTTGTAGAAACAACAAAAGCATCCCTGGACAATGTAGGTGTTATAGTCAGAGAAAATGCATTGACAAAAAAGGGAGCTCGTACGCTACAACAAACTGTGGCTAATGAGCAAGCCCACAGGGATCTTGTGGTGAACAAGTATAATTGCCTGTATGCCGAGCATAAAGAGCTATCAGGCAAGTGTAACCAACTGGAGGAGGAAAAGGACCAACTAACACTCCAAATGATTATTGTGGAGGCAGAGAAGAATGGAGCTGAAGAAAAAGCATCCTAGCTAGAAGCAGACAAGAAGGCATTAGCTGAGCAGTTAGAGCAAGCTGAGAGCAAAACGATGGACATGTCTCCCTTCCATGAGCTGTCCTGCAGCATCCTAAAGCAAATATATGACACTCAGGAGCTAATCACTAATGAAGTTATCAAGCTCAAGGCCATGGTGGTCAGGTTGAAAGAAATTAATGCGGAGGGCCATAGGCTCAAGGCTAAGCATACCAGCGTCAAGGCAAATATCCTGAGCCAGATAGAATGGCGAGAAGGAAAAGGGGATTTCCCCACACATCTCCCGTTCCAATCTGTGGATGGTTTTAATGAAGATGTGGCCCGTTTCGACTTCTGCAGAAACTGTGGCAATAAGCTAATAGCCAGTGTGCAAGGGACAAGGGATAATATCAACGGTTTGTATCAAAGGATCCAGGGAATGCATGACAGGTGCAAATTGAATTTCCCGCAATCTCTCGATGACTTCACGGATGAAGAACAACGCTTTGCTGAACTAAAGGAAGAACAGGGCATCCAAACCGAATACGTGAAGAAAATCGATGTCCTAGCAATTGACAACCTCCAACATTATATTGGAATGTCATTAGTCCACAGCCACTTGCTTAAAGAAGTACATCAAGCTGCAGTGATGGAAGTTCAAGGCATTGGAGCAGAGCTTAGAAAAAATGTGACTTCTCAGAAAATCCTACTCTCTGCTTCCGCAAACATTGTCGTAAGGGACACTGGCATTTGGTACAATTATATTGCAGAGGTGGAGAGACAAGCAGAAGCAACAGCCGGAACAGCTAGCTCATTTTCCTCTCTCCCTACAGCATCAGAAACTCCAGTGGGATCAGCTCCTTCTTCCCAAACCATTCCAAAGGCAGCGGTGAGCTTGATTCCCTCTTCCCCAGCAGTTGCAGAAATTCCAGCCAGCTCAATTCCTTCTTCCCAAGTAGAAGCAGCAGCGCCAGTAAGTTCGAGTGCCTCTCCTAAGGCAACATCAGCAGCATCAGTTGATTTGGGAGATCCTCTTCCAGCAGAAGCTCACGCACAGGAGTGAAGGCACTGAGTTGGAGCATTAATTTTGATTTTCTGTTTTTTGGGGCTTTTCATATGTAAAACGTGGAGGCTAAGGGACAGCTGTCCCTAGTTTATTTTAAATAATTTATGTAAAAGAAAGGGAATCACAATTTTGTTTGTTATAGAAGAAAATTGTTGTAGATGACAAGTGGAAAAGGCCAGGTGGCAGCCCAAAGGGCATTTCTGTAATTATAAATAGAAGTTAGGAAGTAGTGAAGAGGACTTTTTGCAGGGAATGAAATTTTGAGACCTGTACGAGCTATCTTGTATTGGTTCTATAAAAATCGAGTTTTCTAATAAAAGCCTGGAGATGGACGTTTTGCATGGGAACGAAAGATGGATGTGTATTGGACTATTCTGGTGACTTCCATACTGTAATGTGAGATCTTTCTTGTTATTTGAACTATTTCTTTGCAACAAATGATTTTGCTTCTTCCTGTGCAAATGATTTCTCCGTTTCATGAGCAGTGAATGTGTTTTATATTAAATCAGAAGCTATCTTCTGATATCTTCATCTTTGCTGTAGCTTTCTCTTTCTGATTTAATGGCTATCCATTCTTTCTTTAAGATAACTCCTATAGCTCATTGTTCATGCCTTTAAATTTGCTCCTTGCAGGGATCATTATATTTCTTTCAGTTTGTTTTACACTTAGATCTGTTTCTTTCATTCTTTCCATCTAGATTAAATAATTTTGATTCTCTGTTTCATGAGCAATAAACGTGTTATATGTTAAATTAGAAGCTATCTTCTGAAATCTTTTATCTAGATGTAGCTTTCTCTTTAAGAATTAATGGCTGCCTGTTCATTCTTTAAAAGATAACTGTTACAGCTCATTGCTCATGCTTTAAATGTGCTCCTTGCAAGGATAGGCAGATTTACTTCAGTTTTAGACTTAGATCTGTTTTAGTTTTGCATTTAGATCAAATATAAATTAGGCACTTGCATCTCATTACAAAACATAAAATCCAAAAGAAAGGTGGATCAGGCCATAACCGGTATAATTGGAATTCAACTCCAAACCCACGGTTGCCGGAACTGCTAACCGGACGGAATCCCTATACCAAACGGTAGATAATCTAATTGGGATCATCTATCGGGGAGAATCCCTTTCTGATTGATGCTACGATATCCGAAGCATCAACAGTTTTTGGCACTAGAAGGAGGGCCTGAAAGTGCATGGCTGATAGAGGAAAATCTCCCACTGCCATAGATGACACTTAAAACCCACTTAAAGAAAGCATTTCAAACATCCCAGATCTTGGATTAACAAATCAAGAACGCGTCATTTCTGATCCTAATCCTCAAGAAGCTTTATACGCTGTCCCTTTTATAGAAGTAGAGGATTTGAGAAGACATACAAGATCCTACGTTAAGCAGCTAGGTGGTTTAAACGCTGTGAATTTTCTCCCTAAGAATACTACTCCTCAAAAAGAGCCAAAATATACCCGAGATTCGATTCTTGTTCAAAGTTTTGAAGAACTTGTGAATTTGACTTTGGAAGAAATTTTAAACACTCTTAACAAGGCAGATCTTGAAAACTCAAAAAAAAATTCAGACCAAGAAAACCTTGAAGAACTAATTACTCCAAAGAGTACTCCCCAGAATTCACCGTACAATTCTCCACCAGGGTCTCCACATCCAAACATGGTTGTACCTGCTTGGAGAGAAAGGGGAGCGCTAAACCTAGCTGGACCATTCCATAATCTTCCAAAAAACCCAGAAAAGGTCTTGCCTAAGTTCGATCCAGGGAAAGCCATTTCGACGGAAGATCACCTCAAGAGCTTCTACTTAGCTCTAAATCTTTTAAACGTACAGCATGAAGACGTGGTCTGCAGGCTGTTTCCATATACATTCGAGCCAAAAGTATCATCCTAGTACTTTAGCCTACAACCCAGCTCGATCTCTAGTTGGGATGAATTCGAAAATTGTTTCTTAAAGAAATACGGAAACCAAAAGACTGTGGCAACACTTATGAAAGAACTCTTATCCATGAGAATGGAAAAGAAAGAAAAGGTCCAAGATTTCAATCAAAGATTCACAACGCTGTTAAATAATTTCTGTCACGTCCCCTCCCATCCTACCAGCTAGATGGAGAGGATCGTGAGGTTAAACCGGGCATCTAGCCCCACACTTAGAAAATAAACGTTCAATTTAATAAGGAGATGAACATATGCGATTTCATCAACACTTGAAAACACAGCGGAAGTAAAATCATTTAACACATCCACACACATTCCAATATTTATCAAATGATAATTACGAATTTACACAAGAGAATACTTATCTTAATGAAGTAGTCCCAAGCAACCAGCTACGCTTCTGCAACGTTCCACCCAACCATAGGCTAGTGTGCTCCTTAATCTCTCAGCACCACTGCCACCCCCGAGCTGGGCATGATCTCCGCAAGGAAAAAGGGGAAACAGGCTCTCACATAGCCAAAGATATGCCAGAATCAGCCAAGCCAACCAGCAGTTGGGTTTCTCAAGCTGCTAAGAGATTGGCAGAGGTGAATTACCAAGCTAGTGGCTCAACCATGGAGCTATGGATACTCCATTGGGCTCATCAAGCCAAATATGTCCTCTTCCACTCTTGAGGCTCTTGCTCACAGGTTCATGTCCAAAACGGGGTGCATTTAACAACAAAACCACAATTACAGGGCATGAGGAAAACGCTGTCCACAGTGGGATGCATGAGATGGGGTTTCAACTCACTCAGAAAAACGTGGGACACACAAAAACGAAATGGGAAGATGGGAAACAACCCTGGGAAGCCAATCTGTTTTTAGAAAAACGTCCTTGGACATTCGGGGGCAAAAACGACCTCCATACAGTCCCCAAATCGTGGCCCTTTTCCCCCAAGCTACTGTCTATGCAAAAACGAACTCCCAGGCATGGAAAAATGCAGGGTTTGGATGCAAAACGTGCAGGGAAAGGCCCAGCTGATTCCCACTGCGTGAGTGAGTGAAGACTGATTGTTCAGAATGGCTTTGGGCACCATTTCGTGGGTGTTTTCTTGCCCCACAAGCAAAAACATGATTTTCCAAATAGATGGCTTGCCCATGCACGAAATTGGCTGCCATACTCTTTCATTCCCCAGGCATTAACTGCCCCAACCAATTTATGGGAGAATTAAATGATTGGTCCATAACCCAAATTGGGTAGTTGAGAGTTCATTGGGCTTTCTCATGGAAACATGGATTAAACCATTGGCTCAAGGGTTTGGTTATTTTCCCTCCCTCTTCCTTGTAAAGATCATGCCCCCATCTCTTTTGTTGCATTGCGTAGCTGGTTGTGGGTTTTTCATTAAAATTGCATATTTACATGATGTCCGATTTTACATTGTGCACCGCTAGCACAAGAACCATATGCATCTATCCTAATTGTCGATACATAAAACGATAAATCAGTGGTGGGGCCTTGGCCTTGAGCTCCTCACCATGACAAAATGATAATATTTACATCATTTACAATATTAATGCAATAGGGTCAAGCTGGGGACGTTACAATTTCAGTGAAGCTAATAAACCAATGGAGGAATCTCTGATTGAATACTATACAGCCCCTCTTGATGGACCCATAGCAATGTTCATAAAAAGGTCCAAGAAAACTACCCTGATAGAGAACTTTGAGGAAGCTAGAAAGGTAGAAGAAGAAGCTGATAGCATTGCTAAACATGCCTTAGATGTAGAACCAAAACCAACAGCTAGTAAAAAGACCTTGCTGCTCACTAGAGGTAAAGAAGAGCCATCTACGGACATGGAAAATGTAGTCAAGATGATGCAGAAATTATCGAATAAAATTGTAGATCTCGAGAAAGACAAGGCTGCTAACACATCTAGGAAACCTTTCAAGCCATTTTATAAAAGAAGGGAAGACGGTGACCAAACTCATCCACCAATGAATACTGCCCCTGTTTTAAACTTGAATGAGATTGGGATGGAAAATTTCTGCACTTTTCAGCAAGAACCGCATTCGGAAAAAAGCTTCCCGCAATGGATTAATTCCATGAGCTTAGTCATGAACCAAATGATAGATTCACAGATCCCAGACCAAGATGATTCTCCAGAAGACTCGAACCCTGAATTAGAGGAACCAACTCCAGGCACCACTAGGGTGTTATGGGATTGGGTACCTATGACTGAGCTAGCAGAAGAAGATCCCATAGGAAGCTCTCCCTCTACCGTAAATGTTGCTACTCGCAGCAAGGGCTCTATTGTGGATCCTTTGCCAAGCGCAGCTCCTCATAAGCCTAAAGTTTCAAAAGATCTGCCTAGGAGACATATAACAGTTATCCCACAACAGCCCAAAGTTAGCCAAACAGCGACCAAGCAGCCAAATGCTGACACCATATTTCAGCTACCTAAGGTCACAATGAGCAAAACAGATCAGCCAACTCGAATTGGGAACGAATCTGACATAGGATACGATATTATTGAAGATATCAAAAAAGTCAAAGCAAATGTGTCAATATTTGACATGTGCAGCTTGCCCCATCAACGAGACAAACTGCTGCATGTTCTACAACCCCAAACCAGCACTCCATTAACAGATTCTCAAGACAATCCCGAAATTAATGAAGCTAGCATTGGTGGGAAATCTAAATCTCAAACGTTGCCATTCCTATTGACCTTTGAAATTTTCAACCATAATGTTCACAACTGTTTGGTAGATTCTGGAGCATCCTCAAATGTTATGCCACTGTCAATTTGTAAAAAGATTAACGGGCAGCCCGTGCCATCTCCAGCCCAAATTATCCAATTAGATAGGACTGCTGTTAAAGTAATTGGTGAGATGAAAGTCATTCTCATTAGACTGTCAGCTGACCCTAGAGTCTGTCAATTCATTGACATAATGGTGGTCGATATTCTTGAAGCCTATGGGATGATTTTAAGTAGGGATTGGTCTACCAAGCCGAGTGGCTACTTTGCGACTGATTGGTCTCATCTATGGCTGCCTTATCAGAATAGGCAGAATCAGATTAAAGTCTTACAAGAACCTCATATGAAACAAAACATAACTCAGTTAGAAGAAAAAAATGAGGCGGTAGCTTTCTCATCCTCGGTTCTGGGGAATTACTTCTTAGAGATGGATCCGGGTAACTATGAATCTGAAGCCATTAGCCATGAATCAGATAAACAGTCTGATCTCCTTCATTTCTGTTTGACTGATGATGTTGATTGTAACATAGTCAATTTAGTTACTGACGTAGATCACAGAGATACTAACTTAGTTGAATTGAAAAATATTTTTTGGACATTATACTTTGATGGTTCTAAGGCTCTGGAAGGATCTGGAGCCGGATGTATTCTAATGGACCCAAAAAAAAACAAGTATTTTTTGTCTTGTAGATTAGAATTCGATTGTACTAACAACACCGTTGAATATGAAGCTTTGATACATGGACTAAAGAAGGCCATTGGCTTAAATGTTAAATACCTCAAGGTCTTTGGTGACTCCGAGATAGTTTTAAGATAGGTAAGGGACACCATTCATTGTCTCTCGCCTCTTTTGAAAGGTTATCAGGTTGAGGTATGGGATTTAACTATGCATTTTGACGCTTTCAATATAAAATCGATTCCTAGATTGCAAAATTCTGCGGCTGATTTGTTAGCAACTTCTGCTTCTAGATTGGTGCCGTCAAATAATAAATGCTCAATTGAATTGATTTTCAGGCCTTCCATTCCCGATAACATCACAAACTTCAGAGTCTTCGATGATGATGAACAAATTATCAGCTTCCTAACAAACGAAGATAGCTTTCAAGGAGCTGCAATAGATGAAGAAGAACATGATGCTGATTTGATGAAGAAGGATGAGGAGAAAGGAAATTTCATTCCCAAAGGGGTAAGGTCCCTCGAAATGCTGTTCGATCTTCAAAATAAATTCAAAAGGCCAACTAATACCAAAACTAACAGCTCATCAATGCAACAGGAGTTGGTTAATTTGGGTACCGAGGCAGAACCAAAATTTGTCAACCTAGGCAAATGTTGTTCACCAGAAGAAAGAGACAGGTTCATCAAATTGTTTAAACAATACAAGGATGTTTTTGCATGGACCTATGAAGATCTGAAGACGTATGACGTCCGCATTATTCAGCATGTGATACCAATGAAAGCAGGCGTCAAGCCATTTCAGCAGCAGTTAAGAAGGATACATCCTACTCTAGAACTGTTGATCCAAAAGGAATTAAAGAAGTTCCTAGACGCTAAGATAATCTTCAAGGTCCGGCATTCTGAATGGGTTGGAAACTTGGTTCCCATAAGAAAGAAGTCGGGAGAGATAAGGCTATGTGTAGATTTCAGAACTTTAAACAAAGCTTCGGATAAAGACAACTACCCCGTCCCTTCAATGGAACAAATCCTTCAAATGGTGTTAGGATCCAAATTGTTTTCTCTCAATGGTTTCTCTGGCTACAATCAAGTGTTAGTAGCCGAAGAAGATCGCCTTAAGACTACTTTCAGAACTAAGTGGGGAACTTTCGCCTACAGAAGAATGCCATTTGGTCTGATAAATGCAGGAGCTACATTCCAAAGGGAGATGGATATTGCCTTCCGAGGATTGGGGGGCAATGTGTTGTTGTATACTTAGATGATGTGACAGTCTTTTCAAAGAAAAGAGAAGATCATGTTGTTCATTTGAGGCATATTTTTTATCACTGTCGAAAATATGGTATTTCCTTGAATCCCAAGAAGAGTGTATTTGTTGTTCCCGAAGGTAATCTCTTGGGTCATATCATCTCTAAAAGGGGAGTGTCAATAGATCAGGAAAGAGTCCAAGCTATTAATAAGATTCCAATGCCGTACCACAAGAAATCTATGCAGTCTTTTATGGGCACTATCAATTTTGTCTGCAGATTTGTTCTAGATTTCGCACAAATTGTTAAGCCGTTACAACAGATGGTGAAACAAAGCATACAATTCAAGTGGAAAGATTTGGAAAAGGACGCATTTAGAGATATCAAGGCAGCTATAGCTAAGGATCCTTCCTGACAAATCCTAGATTTTGATAAAGATTTCTTCTTGTATACCTTTCCTTCGGATGACTCCCTCGCAGCTGTACTCATGCAAAAGGTAGAGCAGGGAGATGAGTACCCAATTTCATTTATGAGCACTGGTCTGTAGGGGGCTGAGCTAACCTATCATGTGGTTGACAAGCATGCATATGCGGTCTTCAAAGCAGTCAAGCAGTTTAGGCCATATATTCTTAAGAACAGAACCAAAGTTATAGTTCCCCACCCAGCTGTTAGATCCCTTTTCGTTCAAAAGGAACTAGGAGAAAGGAGGGGGAACTGGGTCACAGCCCTTCAAGAATATGACTTGGAATTTAAACCAGCCACGATTATCAAAGGGCAAGGCCTATGCAAATTACTTGCAGGAAACTCGACTGGTGAAGAACAACATTGGAAGAATGAAGCTGAGCTAAATTCGGTTGAAGTATGTCATATCTTCACAACTCCCCAATCATGGTACAGAGATCTGGTGCACTATTTATAGCAGGGATATCTACTTGAGCACTGGAACTCTAAGCAAAGATGGGCACTCCGCTTGAAATCAGCACCTTATCAAATCATTGATGGGATACTTTTCAGGAAGAATTATGATGGAGTTCTTCTTAGATGCCTAGAAAAGGAAGATGCAAGTAAGGTAGTCAAAGAATTACATGATGGACCCGCAGGTGGACATTATTCAGGAGAGACAACAGCACACAAGATACTGAGAGCTGGTTATTATTGGCCCACTCTGTTCCGAGACGCCCATGCGTATGCACGAAACTGTGATGTATGTCAAAGAAGCGCTGGGAAGTTACCTAAGGCAGCAGGACCATTGCAGCCGGTCATCATCTCTGAGCCTTTTGAACAGTGGGGTATAGATGTTATCGGAGAGATAAATCCAAATTCTTCGTTGCAACATCGATACATTCTGACGGCTACTGATTACTTCACTAGATGGACGGAGTCCACCCCTTTGCACAAGGTCAATGAAGATGCAGTCATCAACTTCTTGAAAGAGAACATCATAACCAGGTTTGGGGTTCCAATTTCCCTCATTTTTGATAATGCTACTTATTTTTCGTCTTGCAAGATAAATGAATTCTTTTATGAATGGGGAATTAAGTTGCATTATTTATCCAATTATTATCCTCAGGGGAACGGATTAGCTGAATCCTCGAACAAGAATTTGATTCGAATTCTTAAGAAGACTGTGATAGAAAACCAGAGAAGTTGGCATGTAGCTCTCCCAAATGCCTTATGGGCAGATAGGGTGACCCCAAAGAACGCTTTAGGTGTTTCCCCTTTCACTCTTGTCTATGGCAAGGAAGCCATCCTTCCTCCAAACATCTTACTCCCATCCTTACAGTTATCCCAAGCCTCTCAGGGCTCTGGTAGCCAAGCCTTACAATCCAGGATCAACGCCCTTCTTCAACTTGAAGAAGCCCGACAGAAAGCTAAAGACCGATTCCATCAACACCAAGACATAGGTAAGAGATGGTTCGATAAGAGGAAGTCCGGTAAAAGAAGTTTTGAGGTTGGGGACTTAGTCCTGAAATGGGACCATAATCATGAAGGCAAAGGAATGAATACGAAATTCCAACATCTATGGGTAGGCCCGTACCAGATTTCCGCAAAATTATGCCCATCCACTTACAAATTGACAAATCTTGAGGGAGAAGAAGTAGCCCTTCCTCTCAATGGCCTCGCTCTGAAACAATACTTCGCCTAGTCTCTTTGAGTCTTCTTGTACATAAATAAAGTTTTCTTTTGTTGTTGCTTTAGCCTTTAGTTGCTTTATTTTTGGCCATTTTGTTTCTTTCATTGTCATTTGAACCTTTGCAACAAGTTTTGCTTTTCTGAAAGCCCTTTCGGTTGAGTTCCCCATTGAGGATAAGTCTCTCAAAGAAATCTCTCAACCCATGAATCTGGAACTATACTCGGATAAATCCTGTCTTTTGTGCTCTCGCTGAAATGTTAAGAAGGAAGGAAGACTACTCTGCTGGTCACGCTAATCCTGTTTAAAAGCAGAGACCTATGACCATCTTCACTACTATCGTTGGTCTCCGCCCACTCTCACACTTAAAGGCGTCCTGAGAAGGTCACCAAAGTTGGACCCATGGAAAGTAGCACCTCTCGAGGACATCGGGAATTGAAGTGACTCCATGCTGCAAATCTAACAGCCAAAATGGCTTATACTCAAGAGTCTGTTTTCCAGAGATTCTCGCCTCAATTAAAGCATGGCTGAGACAAAAGCAAAAGACATGTAAAATCAAGAAGGTTGTCCAAAAGGCTCAACCCAAAATGGGCTCCTCTCCGTCCGTGAGGCTTGATCAAATCAATAAAATTTCTAACTCACACAAAAGGACATTATAAATTGAGGAGCCTAAATCAAAGATCATGTCCAAAGAAAATATCTCTGGAAGGCTCAAACAGCTAAGCTGTCCAAAGTACAAACATCCAAAAGGATGCAAGCAGCATGGGAATGAGGAACAAGAGCAATAATGTCCATGAGAAAGTGTTACAAATCCTGTGGAGTCCGGCAATAGTAACCATCTGAAAGATGACCCTCCTAAAATGAATCTCATATGTTGGCCCTTTGAGAGTGGTGAAGATGTCTCGGTCAAAGCTCCCCTTTCCCCAATGGCTAGCAGGTAAAGTGTCTCCTTCCCCTCACATGAATTTAAACACTCAGCTGAGTTTTGCACCTAAGATGGATGTCTTTGATGAGGTTTTGGACCATGAAGAGGAATTTTTTCAGAGATCTGTGTTCGCCAGCGACTCGCCATTGTTGTTGCAGCAACATCCCCCCAAAAATTTTGTACATATTGGGGCCCCTCCTTTAAAATTTTTAGAAAGGCTGCCTTAAGAAGCCATCCTCAGCTGTTAACTTTGTTTTTCAACAGAAAATATTGCCATGAACCACTCCAAGTCTGCCAGAAAATCTTGTTTCTCAAACAGAAAAATTTTCACGAAGTCTTCCTGGAAATCGCAGAACGATTTGGTAAAACCTCGCAGTGGCGCAAGCCTTTTGTTTAAACATCTGAAAAAGGACTTAGAAAATTTTCGATTTTTTGCGGAGAGATTCGGGTTTTCATCCCGAAACGGTGGGAACCGTTCATCTAAACCTCCCGAAAAGATTTGGAAGTTTTTGTTAAAATATTGCGGAAGTTTCTGATGAATTCCTCCCGAAACGGCAGAAGAATTCAGTGAAGCCGCCCGAAACTCACAAAAGCCGTTCGCATAAACCTTCCGAAAAGGGACTTAGATTTTTTTCGAAAGTTTGCAGAACGCGCCAAGGAATCTCCGCAGAACCATTTAGCTTTGTATTCCGAAATGGCAGAAACAGTTTGCATAAACCTCCGAAAAGAACTCATAAGTTTTCTTTGAAAGTTGCGGAAACCTTTTGGTTTTTCTCCCGCAGTTGCGGAAACCTTCGCAAAAGCTTTCCGAAACGCCGAAACAACAGACCTTTGTGGAACCTTTCGAAGAAGCCGTCCGCAACAGCAGAGCAATTCACCAATCCCTTTTGAAACAGCGGAGGCTAAGGACAAAAGCTTTCCGCAATTCTCTCGAGGCCCTGCCGATACTTAGAAAATTTTTGAAGTTTTCGGAAGCCTTTTGTGGAAACATTCACCGAAACCCTTCGAAACGTCGGAGCTTTTTAAGTTTTCTCTCCGCTACCGCGGGAGCCTTTTTTCAAAAGTTTCACGTTCACAATCATTTTGCAGAAAAGGTTCACCTTTCCCTCCCAAAACAGCGGAAACTTCCGCATTATCCTTCGAAAGATTTGAGCTTTGCGGAACATTTGGAGTTCCCTTCCGCGTCGCAGAAGCCTTTTGCGGGAGCCATTTTCCATTGTCTCCCATGTGCTGAGGTAATCGGGTGGATACTCCAACATGCCGATGCGGAAGGAAGAGTAATTCATGACGGTGGGAAGACAACCATTGCCTCATTTCAACCCGCATATCTTGCCGCAGCCTACAAATTTCCCCGCTCCCAGCAATCCCTAACTGACGAATGGCTAGGCCAGATGAACAATGTTGAGATGGCCAAAAAACTATTGGTCACAGGAAAGCATTTTAGAAAGAAAGGAAATGACGAATATGACATCCAAAATATGAGACCTCCTTTCAGAATTATCGCCTTGATGTTGTGCAGAATCTTCGGCATGCCCGATGGCACCATGTACAAGATTCAGTGGGTCCCTATCATCCACTTCGTGGCATTTAAGGGAACTGTGTTTTACTGGGCCACTCTCTTGTCAGATAGTCTAGCCTCAATGACAGTTGCTGCAAGGGAAGGACTAGCCTTGAAGAAGGCAAAATTTTTTATGTCCTCATATCTGATTGATTGTGTTTTGGCCAAGGTGAATTTCCCTAAATTGGGTTGCACATGGGAAAAGGCCATCACTCCGGTTTATACCGCTTTTAGGATAATGTGGGCCCAGAATTACAAACCTAACTACAAACTCATCTGTGACGGGTTCATCATGCCCCTATATGAGAAAATATTCAAGGAGGAGCCCAACTGCCTGTCAGAGAATGCTTTGGAAGTCCTTGAGAATTACGGGGATTTTTACTTTTCAGAGCAAGGCACCTACCTCAGAATGTTTGGAGGGACTAAAGCTCCTTACATTTTTCCACAGTATGCCACTGACTATGTGGTCCTTAAGGAAGCAGTAAGACAAATCTTCCTGGATGGTATTGGAGCAATGCTCCACAAACAGCATAATGCTTCCTTTCCCCCTCTACCTTTCTGCATAGGTGCTTACAAGTTCTCAGGGGTTGCCTCAGCCGAGGATTTTGTTCAGGAACTGAAGGCCTTCCACTTCGGCGAGGTGATCTTCCACAGGAATGACAGGAAGGGAAGAGTGGCCGAACATTGTAGGGAAATTTATGCTCATTTTGAGTACTCTCACTATCATGATGCCGAGGAAGAGGCATTCAGAGGCATCAGCAACATGGGTGAGCTGCGGATCTATCGCCAAGGCACAGGAACAAGTTGTAGCTCAGCCAAGGCCCAGAAAACCAGCCAGCAGAAGGAGAAAGAAGCTGATGATGCCCGAGCTCAGGAAGAGCTTAGATTAAGAGAGGAAGCCAGATTGCTTCAGGAGGCTGAGGAAGCCAGGCTGCAGCAAGAAGCCGAAAATGAAAGGCTGCAGAAAGAGGCTGAGGAATCCCAGCAGCAGAAAGAGGCTGAAGATGAAAGGCAATGGAAAGAGAATGAAGATCAGCTGCAAGCTGAACAAGCTGAGGTAGAGCAGAAAGTAGGAGCAGATGCCCAGGCAAGTGGATCCGGTGTCGAAGACATGGAAATAAACTCACCTCAAGCAGGTGGCTCTGGTACCCAAAATATGGGAACAGATCCAGCTCAGGGAGTCTGCACCCCACCAGCTGAAGAAGAAATAAACATTATGGATCTCCCAATTATCCCGTACACTCCATCAGGAAAACATACGGTGTCTAGGTGGAATGAATTCGTCTATGATAAGAAAAGGAAAGCAATGGTCCTCAAATCAGAAGAAAGGATCAAAAGTCCCTTCCAGGAAGACATCATTACCCACCGGGAGGTCACTGTAATGCATAATACAGATAAAGATCCCTTTGCTATGGCATCCGCAGTTGTAGAAACAGCAAAAGCATCACTGGACAATGTAGGTGTTATAGTCAGAGAAAATGCATTGACAAAAAAGAGAGCTCGTACGCTACAACAGACTGTGGCTAATGAGCAAGCCCACAGGGATCTTGTGGTGAACAAGTATAATTGCCTGTATGCCGAGCATAAAGAGCTATCAGGAAATTATAACCAACTGGAGGAGGAAAAGGACCAACTAACACTCCAAATGATGATTGTGGAGGCAGAGAAGAATGGAGCTGAAGAAAAAGCATCCCAGCTAGAAGCAGACAAGCGGGCATTAGCTGAGCAGTTAGAGCAAGCTGAGAGCAGAACGATGGACATGTCTCCCTTCCATGAGCTGTCCTGCAGCATCCTGAAGCAAATATATGACACTCAGGAGCTAATCACTAATGAAGTTAGCAAGCTCAAGGCCATCGTGGTCAGGTTGAAAGAAATTAATGTGGAGGCCCATAGGCTCAAGGCTAAGCATACCCGCGTCAAGGAAAATATCCTGAGCCAGATAGAATGGCGAGAAGGAAAAGGGGATTTCCCCACACATCTCCCATTCAAATCTGTGGAGGGTTTTAATGAAGATGTGGCCCTTTTGGACTTCTGCAGAAACTGTGGCAATAAGCTAATAGCCAGTGTGCAAGGGACAAGGGATAGGATCAACGGTTTGTATCAAAGGATCCAGGGAATGCATGACAGGTGCAAATTGAATTTCCCGCAATCTCTCGATGACTTCTTGGATGAAGAACAATGCTTGGCTAAACTAAAGGAAGAATTGGGCATCCAAACCAAATACGTGAAGAAAATCGATGTCCTAGCAATTGACGACCTCCAACATTATATTGGAATGTCATTAGTCCACAGCCATTTGCATAAAGAAGTACATCAAGCTGCAGTGACGGAAGTTCAAGGCATTGGAGCAGAGCTTAGAAAAAATGTGACTTCTCAGAAAATCCTGCTCCCTGCTTCCGCAAACATAGTCGTAAGCGACACTGGCATTTGGTACAGTTATATTGCAGAGGTGGAGAGACAAGCAGAAGAAACAGCCGGAACAGCTAGCTCGTTTTCCTCTCTCCCTGCAGTAGCAGAAACTCCAGTGGGCTCAGTTCCTTCTTCCCAAACCATTCCAGAAGCAGCGGTGAGCTCGATTCCCTCTTCCCCAGCAGTTGCAGAAATTCCAACCAGCTCAATTCCTTCTTCCCAAGTAGAAGCAGTAGCGCCAGTAAGTTCGAGTGCCTCTCCTAAGGCAACATCAGCAGCATCAGTTGATTTGGGCGATCCTCTTCCAGCAGAAGCTCACGCACAGGAGTGAAGGCGCTGAGTTGGAGCATTAATTTTGATTTTCTATTTTTTGGGGCTTTTCATATGTAAAACATGGAGGCTAAGGGACAGCTGCCCCTAGTTTATTTTAAATAATTTCTGTAAAAGAAAGGGAATCACAATTTTTTCTGTTATAGAAGAAAATTGTTGTAGATGACAAGTGGAAAAGGCCAGGTGGCAGCCCAAAGGGCATTTTTGTAATTATAAATAGAAGTTAGGAAGTAGTGAAGAGGACTTTTGGCAGGGAATGAAATTTTGAGCCCTATACGAGCTATCTTGTATTGGTTCTATGAAAATCGAGTTTTCTAATAAAAGCCTGGAGATGGACGTTTTGCATGGGAACGAAAGATGGATGTGTATTGGACTATTCTGGTGACTTCCATACTGTAATGTGAGATCTTTCTTGTTATCTGAACTATTTCTTTGCAACAAATGATTTTGCTTCTTCCTGTGCAAACGATTTCTCCGTTTCATGAGCAGTGAATGTGTTTTATATTAAATCAGAAGCTATCTTCTGATATCTTTATCTTTGTTGTAGCTTTCTCTTTCTGTTTTAATGGCTATCCATTCTTTCTTTAAGATAACTCCTATAGCTCATTGTTCATGCCTTTAAATTTGCTCCTTGCAGGGATCATTAGATTTCTTTCAGTTTGTTTTACACTTAGATCTGTTTCTTTCATTCTTTCCATCTAGATTAAATAATTTTGCTTCTCTGTTTCATGAGTAATAAACGTGTTTTATGTTAAATTAGAAGCTATCCTCTGAAATCTTTTATCTAGCTGTAGCTTTCTCTTTAAGAATTAATGGCTGCCTGTTCATTCTTTAAAAGATAACTCTTACAGCTCATTGCTCATCCTTTAAATGTGCTCCTTGCAAGGATAGGTAGATTTACTTCAGTTTTA
This sequence comes from Larix kaempferi, assembly GCA_027924585.1. Taxonomy (NCBI): domain Eukaryota; kingdom Viridiplantae; phylum Streptophyta; class Pinopsida; order Pinales; family Pinaceae; genus Larix; species Larix kaempferi. Next base: position 377,614 of record BSBM01001704.1, on the reverse strand, counting down.
GACTTAGATCTGTTTTAGTTTTGCATTTAGATCAAATATAAATTAGGCACTTGCATCTCATTAAAAAACATAAAATCCAAAAGAAAGGTGGATCGGGCCATAACTGGTATAATTGGAATTCAACTCCAAACCCACGATTGCCGGAACCGCTAACCAGATGGATTCCCTATACGAAATGGTAGATAATCTAATTGGGATCATCTATCGGGGAGAATCCCTTTCTGATTGATGCTACGATATCCGAGGCATCAACAGGTTCCTAGAGTGACTGGATCACAGAGTACAAGCACAGCCTCTATAGGTTCAGTGGTTCAGGTGACAGGTACTTCAGGGACAGGTTCAGGGACAAGTTCAGGTACAGGTTGAGGTTCTGGTTCACAGGTTACAGGTTCTTCAGGCATTGGTTCATTGGTTACTGGTCCTCGGGGTGTTGGACCTTCTGCTTCTAGGAGTTCCTCAGATGAGGATAGACCAGTTTGGGAGGAGCCTTCAAGGAAGAGGAAGCCTAAGTGGCTTCAGGATACCTTGAAGGAAGCAAAGGCATTTGGTAGGCCCCAGGAGGAGGTCAGGACAATTGTGATGCCAAACAGGTTGGGTATGGCTCTTGTTGCGAGTCTTCGTGACTCTGAGCCTTCCACATTTGAGGTGGCTTCTCAACATCAGGTATGGAGAGATGCCATGATGGAAGAATACCATTCCATCATGAAGAATGATGCTTGGGAGATAGTGCCAAGACTAGAGGGGAAGTCAGTTCTGACTTTCAAGTGGCTTTACAAGATAAAGCATGCTGCAAATGGCAATGTGGAGAAGTACAAGGATCGGTTTGTGGCTCGAGGGTTTTCACAGGTTGAGGGAGTTGACTATGATGAGACTTTTGCACCAGTTGCTCGATATTCTTCCCTCAGAGCAGTGATATCTATAGCAACAAAGATGGGTTGGAAGATCCACCAGATGGATGTGAAGACCGCATTTCTCAATGGTCTTCTGCAGGAGGAGGTGTACCTAGAGCAGCCACAGGGATTCGAGATTCATGGGAGAGATTCTCATGTGTGCAGGCTGAGGAAATCCTTGTACGGACTAAAGCAAGATCCTAGAGCTTGGTACTCCAGGATCGATGCATACTTGACTTCGATGGGCTTTCATAAGAGTGAGGTTGATCCCAACCTTTACTACAATGTGGTTGGTGGAGATCCTCTCATTCTTCTATTATATGTTGATGAATTGTTTATCACTGGAGAGGAGCGTCTCATTGTACATTGCAAGAGAGACCTTGCAGCTGAGTATGAGATGACTGATATTGGGTTGATGCGTTACTATTTGGGGATGGAGGTTTGGCAGGAGCCTGAATATATTTTCCTCGGATAGGTGAAGTATGCAGTTGATATTCTGAGGAGATTTCGGATGGAGGACTGTAGGCCAATGTCTACACCTATGATCACCAACAGGAAGCAACTTCATGCTTCTAAGGGTAAGTTGGTGGACCCTACACTTTACCGTCAGCTCGTTGGATCATTGTTGTATCTAGTCAACACCAGGCCAGACTTGTGTTTTGTGGTGAACACTCTTAGTCAGTTCATGGTGGAGCCTAGGAGTGTACATTGGACTGCTGCAAAACATGTGTTGAGATACCTAACAGGTACAGTGGACTATTGTTTGGACTACAGGGGTTCGGGTGGAGTCAGCTTGGTTGGTTCCATAGATTCAGATTGGGCAGGTTGTGTGAGGGATCGGAAGAGCACTTCCAGTTGTTGTTTCAGTTTGGGCTTGGAAACAGTGTTGTGGTTCAATCGAAAACAGAAGTCCATTGCATTGAGTTCTGCCAAGGTTGAGTATATGGCAGCCAGTAAGGCTACTTGCGAAGCACTGTGGCTTTGCAAGTTGTTGGTAGATTTATTTGATCAGGAGCTTAGACCTACGGTGATCTATTGTGACAATCAGAGTTGCATTCAGCTCTCTGAGAATTCTTTGTTCCATGACAAGTCAAAGCACATTAAGATCAAGTACCATTTCATCTGAGATTACGTCCAGAGAGGAGCAGTTGAGTTGCAGTATATTTCCACTGATGAGCAGGTTGCAAATATCCTGACGAAATCTTTGGGGAGGGGCAAGTTTGTCTTCTTCAGAGACAAGTTGGGAGTGGTGCAGAACACCTTCCTCAGTAAGAGGGATTGTTAGTTTTTATACCTAGGGATGTGTTCCCCATGTGACATTTTCCTAAGTCACTTAGAAAGGGGGAAAAAGGGTGACCCTCACATTAAATGCACTTAATGAGACTTTATAAAATGAAAGTCACTTTTTGATAAATTTAAGTGGGTGAGTGAAATTAATTATTTATGAGAAATAAATGGAGCATTAAATTTCAACCGTAGATCTAAATCTATCTCATCCATTGGATTTAGGAAACCCTAGGGTTTGATAAAAAAGGTATGAGGGAGGCATTCACTTCACGTTTGCTGAATGAAGTGAAGAGAAGAGAGAAGAGAGAGAGCTTTGGAGAGGGAACGAATATCGAGGCAACCAGTTTTCATTGGCATGAATTTTGAGGCATTTGCTGGGAATTTAATGCACAGTACGGATTCCTAGCAGCATTTATTCTTCTATTGGCACAAATCTCGAGGTGAACCATTTAGCAGTAGTTGGGCATGAGTTTCAAGAAATCTACACACATTTCGAGGAGATTTTTGGGTACAAATCTCGAGGACAAAGGGCACTATTTTCGAGGAAGTACTTTGGCACATAAATCAAGATTGTGGGCACTATTTTCGAGACAAGGATAGGATGCACAGAAATCGAGACCGTACAGTACGATATTGTACCTTTCTACACAGAAATTGAGGTATAGACAGGCACAGATATCGAGGCTGATATTGGACACAGAAATAGAGATATATTTCTACACAAAAATTGAGATATAGTACAGCACAGAAATCAAGGTAAAGGACTGCATAGAAATCGAGGGTACGGATTTCTGTCCTTTCTCTCAACACAAATTTCAAGGTTATAAATTGCACAGTTTCCAAGGCAGCTTCAACACACTTTTCGAGGTAGTCTTCAAGTGCATTTATTGTTGGAGATAAGTTAACGTTTTCATTGTATTGCTGTCCTATAATTTTACTGACGAAATAAAAACTCTCTCTCTCTTACTGGTTTTCCCTGTGGGGGTTTTTCCAGGGCACAGTTGCCAAAAATTTCCGAGTCTCTATTTTTTATGGTGTGCATGTTAAAATCTATTTTCTCTCTGTTAGTATGATTTTACTGTTAAATTTTCTGAATTTACTTCAATATGATCTAGGATCTTAACTGAGAGAACAACATGTACAGCATATCTACAGCATATCAATCATGGAGACAATAATGCAAGCACACAAGAGACACAAAGATTTACTTGGGGAAAACCATAAAGGTGAAAAACCCCAATAACTTCCTCAGAGATAGATAGAGCAATGATACAACCAACCAATAGAGATAGCCATAACCTAGCAGCAATCCTCCTCCTCCATAAGTGCGCCTCTCCTCCTTGAGAGCATGTGTGAGAAGTGAGTGAACAAATAGAGTGCCTCCCGCACTTTATTTATACTTGACTTGACTTGCCTTTTTACCTAACTCATGTAGGCTCGAACTTAACCACATAACATAATGCTGAGTGGGCCGACCCCCAATAGGGTGGTCTAATAACCCTTTGACCCACATGGCCGACCCCCAATAGGGTGGTCTAATAACCCTTTGACCCACATGACTTATACAGGGCCGACCCCAAATAAGGTGGTCTAATAACCCATCAAGTATAAGTTACGACACTTACAATATAAATGACGACACTTCCTTATAGAGGAATAATACCATCTCTATAGGAATACAATATACATATATGTGAAATACATTCCGAAGTTACATATACATCAACACTCCCTCTTAACTAGGAAGGTATTTCTCAGCACAGTTCTTCTAGCACAAGTCATCTTCTCTGGATCATCATCACTGGATAATCGTCATCGAGTCATCATCATCGTCACTGCTGCTGCTATCTCAATCAATCTCTGAATCTACTCGTCATAGGAAGTTCTACAGAGCCAGTCCTTTTTCATACTGGATGTAGGCCCACCACCTGCAGGTCTTCATCATCACTGGCCATACTGTGGAATCCTCAGGACTTTTACGTGCGTCACAAAACCTTGAAAGAGCATCCCAGGCTGTTACGAGCACACAGCTCTACCTATAGGATCTCCCAGGGCACCGAATTACATGTGACCTCACCACAAAACCTCGCAAGAGCATCTGCCAGATATCCTAGGGAACCGAATTACATGCCATAGGCAAAACCTCGAAAGACTATCTGCAGATCTCCCAGGGCACCGAATTACATGTGGTCATGGCAAAACCTCGCAAGAGCATCTGCCAGATATCCCAGGGAACCGAATTACATGCCATAGGCAAAACCTCGAAAGACTATCTGCAGATCTCCCAGGGCACCGAATTACATGCCATAGGACAAAACCTCGAAAGAGCATCTGCCAGATATCCCAGGGAACTGAATTACATGCCATAGGCAAAACCTCGAAAGACTATCTACAGATCTCCCAGGGCACCGAATTACATGTCCTCCCAGAGCAAAACCTCGAACGAGCATTTGCCAGATGTCCCAGGGCACCGAATTACATGCCATAGGAAAAACCTCGAAAGACCATCTGCAAATCTCCCAGGGCACCGAATTACATGCTCATCTGCACAACCTGATCCACGGCCACAGAGTATCAACCTGATACTCACCATACATCATCCTGATGTATCCATGATCATCCTGATCATCATCACTGCAACGTCCTGCTGCATGTCATCTGGAGCAACATCCTGAAGCTCGTCATCTATGATCATCCTGATCATCACTGCAACATCCTGCTGCATGTCATCTGGAGCAACATCCTGAAGCTCGTCATCTATGATCATCCTGATCATCAATGCAACATCCTGCTGCATACCAAGTATCTACCTGATACATATCATCATACATGATCCTCCTGATCATCAATGCAACATCCTGCTGCATGCCAAGTATCTACCTGATACATATCATCATACATGATCCACCTGATCATACAATGTATCCACCTGATACATATACAGATACATGGTTCAAGCATCCAACATGATGCATATACAAAATACATACACATGATCCAACTGATCATATCCAGCATCCAACATGATGCATCCATAAATGATCCACCTGATCATATCCAGCATCCAACATGATGCGTACATACATACATAAAAAATGATCCAACTGATCATATCCAGCAGAAACTAGAACATCATCCTGATGTTCATCATCCAGCGCTTACATCCACAGCCATGTGAAGGATCCTCCTTCCAACATGCTTGGAATGGCTTCAGCAAATGTGTCCATCACTTCTTCCTCGAAGTGTCCTCGATCTGAATAACGCCAAGCCTCTCTCTGAAGTACTCGAACTTCACCCTGGCTAGTGGCTTCGTCAGCACATCTGCAATCTGCTCGTCTGTCGCAACATATAGGAGCTTCACGGCTCCTCTCTGCACCATATCCCTGATATAGTGATATTTGATCTCTATGTGTTTCGACCTGTCATGAAACACTGGATTCTCGGACAGCTTCACACAACTCTGGTTATCACAGAAGATACCAGTAGCTTCCAACGAGAGATCAAATAACTCAGACAGTAGCTTCCGTAGCCATACTGCCTCGCAACTAGCTGAACAGGCTGCAACATACTCTGCCTCAGCTGTACTCAGTGCTACGCAGGATTGCTTCCTGCTAAACCAAGAGATCACACCTGATCCCATACTGAAGCAACACCCAGATGTGCTCTTCCTATCTGCAGCACTGCCAGCCCAATCTGAATCAACATAACCCTGCAGGTTAAACTTTTGATTCGCCTCATATCTGAGCCCATAATCCACTGTACCCTTCAGGTACCTCAGAACATGCTTTACAGCAACCAGGTGAACACTCCTCGGATCCGTCAGGAACTGGCTCAATGTGTTCACAGCAAAGCAAATATCTGGTCTCGTGTTCGTCAGGTACATCAAGGACCCAATCATCTGCGATACATAGTGATATCAACCGGCTCAGATGAAGCATCACATAGAAGCTTCAGATTCGATGCCATAGGTGTGGCCATAGCTTTGCAGTCCATCATCCCGAACCTCTTCAGGATCTCTACTGCATACTTCCCTTGTCCAAGGAAGATTCCATCTGCACTCTGCCACACCTCCATGCCAAAAACAAATAGTGTATCATCCCCAAGTTCTTCATCTCGAACTCGGTAGTAAGCTTCCGCTGCGTGTCGGCAATCAATCTATTTTCACCTGTAACAAACAGGTTATCTGCATACAAAAGTAGTATCACTAGATTTCCTTCCTCAACCTTGTAGTAAGGGTTGGAATCCGCTTTACTCTTGGTAAAGCCCAAACTGGATAGCAAGCTGTCTATCCTACCATACCAAGTTCTGCACACATAAATGACTACACCATGCTGTCTTGAAATCCATCTGGTGCATCTTCTATTTCATCTCAATGCTGCCATCTGCAACATGCTTGATCTGATAGTTCCATTTGGAAGTCATAACAAACTTCCCTTCACGTCTTGGGACTGCAACCCAAACATCATTCTTCATGATCGATGGATCATTCCATTTCTTCATCCCAGATCCTGGGAACTTCAATATCTTCAATATCTTCAATATATATCTTTGTTGCTGGAACAAATGTTGTAGTTCTTCTTTTGTAGGAGATGGCATACGATCTTTCCTACACAACAAGTTAAATTGCATGATTAGAAAACATCTCATAGTTTTCAGAACAAATTCTTACACATAAAGAAATATGCCATACAGTCATGCAATTATCTTAGCCAATGCTTCAATACAACATTTATCCATATTCCGTAACTTTCTAGATGCCTTCCAATCTCTACCAGAACATTGTTAAGAGTGTGCACAACTCCAAACATGTCAGCAAAGAGGTTTCATTCTAGATAAGTAGCAATGGAATGTTGTACAGTGCCATAGGCCACTTACCCATGCATATTAGGAGTATACTGTTAATCAATGCAATTATTCTAATATGCATAATACACAACCTAATTCTAGGAACATCAGTATATACATTTATTGAACAGTATTATTTAAGAAATGACAATTCAAATACTTATCTTTGTTTGTTCGTTGGGTGGACTCCCTCTGAGTCTTCGCTTCCTTACAGGAGCTGCTGGAGTCCTAATCTGAAGTAGCTTCTTCTACACCTTTCTGTTGTGGGATGTAGAGAGATGGTCAATTCCCTCTGAATATCTGCATCCTTGCATAAACCACTGGAGTGTACTCCCTCTTGATCTTTGCTTCCTGGATTACCTGTCCTTGAACTTACATTCATCCTTGGTTCCTATGCATGCTTATTAGTATCATGATTGTGATATCCTTGTGATCTCATATAAAATCATACATTCATTAGTATACTATTAAAACACAATAATCTCAAGCATGTATAGTCATGATCATTTCAAACAGAAATAATAAGCATTAGCATTCAAGGATTCTTATGGTTAGTCAAATCATAAGAAACATAACATGTCTAAACCTGTAATTACTCAAGCCTATGACTCTTCAGGTTAGTTGAATCATCAATCAAGATAAGAGATATAAAATGCATAAAACCTGTGATTATTCAAACCTATACCATCATGATTCTTCTGGTTAGTCATATCATCAATTAAGGTAAGAAACATAATATGCATACAACCATGATTATTCAAACCTATGACTCTTCAGGAATAATCATTATCAACAACAGTATAAGATCCTAACACAAGGTAGGATTCTAGCTTGATATAGGAAAAACATACCTGGATTAGCATGCTAGCTATTTATGTCTAACATACCCGCATAATGTCTTCTTGTTCTTCATCAATGACTTGTGCTAGTAACCTGCAGGTCTCATAAGTTAACCATTACAAAACCAAGTTATACATACCTCGTAAATGGATCTTCTATGAGATCCATGACAATGGATGAATCTTTGTTCTTGAACCAGAACATGATTTGTCTTCTTGGTGTACCTTTCATGTTAGTAGACAACATAAAACTCATACAACATCACAATGTGTTAGTACAAACATAAGTTTCATACTCCTAATAAATGAATGACTTCTATCATGCATTCATAATTTTATTAAGGTGATATGATAAGTCTAAAATCAAGATTGTACTAACCGTGATAACATGAAGACAAACATACCATAAACTTAATTATGAACAAATCTCAAAACATACCTCGATGAGTCATACCTGTCGAGATCACTTGTAATCTTCTTATGTAAGGCCTTAGCCTCATCTCCCTCTGAAACAGGAACTTCTTCACTTATGCAAGTGACCAATCCATCTTCTTCTAGGATCAACCCAATCCACTTGATTTGCAAGAACTGGACCTGGAGCTGGATATGGGTTTGTCAGAGAGACCCCAAAAATTCAAACTTTGAATTTCAAACTTCCGAAAGGATAGGAATATGCGCCTTGATGAACTGATCAAACTGGTATATTCAGAATTTGAAGACTGCAAAGTTTCACTCCTCAATTTTGCCTTTGAAATTCCAGATTCACTGGACGTGACTCTGAACTGGGGTTTGATGAAGCCCACTCTTCTACCCAGTCAAAATGTTTGATCCAAAGCTCTAAGTTTCTATTTTTCTGAGGAGCTTCTAGCCGTGTTCACAGATTTCAAAAATTCCCATTTTTACAGAAGCCCTAATTTTCCATTTTTCTGATCAAAGTCCCGAACTAGGGTCTGATCAAACCCGGCCTTCTACCCAGCCAAAAATTCTGATCTTGGTCTCTAAATTTCTATTTTGATGAGTAGCATCCAGCCGTGGTCTCCGATTACAAAAATTCCAACTTTCTTCCAAGCCCTAAATTCTGGAAGCCATGAATGAAGGTACCAAAAAATAATTCTGTTTTGACAGAAATATGTACCTGATTGTTTCTGGTGTAACTCCAAAATTTTTGATCCACAGGGTTTGAAAAAGTTTTCTGAGATAGCCTGACCTGTTAGATTTCCATCCTGACAGGTCTGACCTCAATTGGATGTTCTGAGAGAGAGTTATGCCAAATGTCGCAACGTGACATGTTTTGGGAAAATACAGGAGAGCAAACTTGTACGGAGTGCCACGTGTCACTGTTTGACCTTTGGCCTCTGAAAAAGTTTTCTGAGATAGCTCGGCCTGTTATATTTCCATCCTGACAGGTCTGACCTCAATTGGATTCTTTGAGAGAGAGATATTCCAAGTGTCGCAACGTGACCTGTTTATGGGATAATACAGGAGAGCGAACTTGTACGGCGTGCCACGTGTCACTGTTTGACCTTCGGCCTCTGAAAACGTTTTCTGAGATAGCTCGGCCTGTGTACTACCTGTCACTTTTCACAAAATTTCATTTGGAGCTTCCTAGCCCAAGTTATGACCTTTTTCCCAAGGTCACCTGATTTTGACTCAGATATGGAAGAGGCAGAAACCCTATATTGTACAGATCATAAATCACAAAGTACAACGAATTAGAGGTTGTCCTTTGGACACAAGATACCTGGAGATCTTAGCTTCGGCCTGTAACAATTTCAGATCCGAAAACTTCGCCAAAACGGATTTATAGCGAAAGTGCTACGAAGACTGGTTTTTGCTATATCAAGCCCTAGCATCGTAAGTGCAACAAGTGTCATACATGCCATATCATGCCTTCTTTCAGGCTAGCTCTGATACCATGTTAAATTTTCTGAATTTACTTCAATATGATCTAGGATCTTAACTGAGAGAACAACATGTACAGCATATCTACAGCATATCAATCATGGAGACAATAATGCAAGCACACAAGAGACACAAAGATTTACTTGGGGAAAACCATAAAGGTGAAAAACCCCAATAACTTCCTCAGAGATAGATAGAGCAATGATACAACCAACCAATAGAGATAGCCATAACCTAGCAGCAATCCTCCTCCTCCATAAGTGCGCCTCTCCTCCTTGAGAGCATGTGTGAGAAGTGAGTGAACAAATAGAGTGCCTCCCGCACTCTATTTATACTTGACTTGACTTGCCTTTTTACCTAACTCATGTAGGCTCGAACTTAACCACATAACATAATGCTGAGTGGGCCGACCCCCAATAGGGTGGTCTAATAACCCTTTGACCCACATGGCCGACCCCCAATAGGGTGGTCTAATAACCCTTTGACCCACATGACTTATACAGGGCCGACCCCAAATAAGGTGGTCTAATAACCCATCAAGTATAAGTTACGACACTTACAATATAAATGACGACACTTCCTTATAGAGGAATAATACCATCTCTATAGGAATACAATATACATATATGTGAAATACATTCCGAAGTTACCTATACATCAACATTTACAACATGTTTAATTGTTGAAGAAAATTTCATAAGTAACTTTCAGCCTATGCAAAACCGGCTGGAAGTGAAAACCATTGAAATGTTGACATAAACCAGCAAGCAGTAAAATCAGAAAAATTTACAGATATAACCTAAAGTTTATTTGGTGACAAATTAAGTTCATAATTGGATAATATCATAAATTTTAGGCCATTTTGGAAGTACGGTAAGGCTAAGTACAAAATATTTAATATGCTCATTGCATCAAAATCTCAATTAATAATCCATGTTTAAGCAAGTAATCAAAATAGGATCATAAAAATGACATGTGTTAGGAGTTTGAAAATATAGGCTAAGGGCTTTATATTATTATCCAAGAAATGTAACATCAATATATGAGATTCAATATTAATCAATTACATAACCTAGTCCTTAAAAATAGTATTCTTTATACCCTTTTAAATTGAGAACACTCAATATTTACACATCAAAATTTAGGAGCTACTAAATTTAAGATTAATTTCAAAACATTTAAGTGAACTTTTAAAAAGGTTGATTCTTTGATCTGAACCAAACATGGAATAATAGTTTAGGAGCTGCAAAATTAAAATAAATTGTAATGATTGGCTAACCATGGATTCTAATTAATAGATGAATGGATTCACCAAAAAATGATCAAACACGATATCATCATTAGAACATGGGTCAAATATCTCAGCTTACTAGAATGCCTTATTGGGAGTACCTTCAGAATCCAATATTCTGAAGGCACTCCTTAAATATATCCTTTAAAGTGTAAACAGACTTTGTAGATCATGATTGATGACCTGATTGAATTGTGATATTCTCCTCTGGTAGAAAGAAACATGCATTTTGCAATGATTAGGAACCCGGGGGTTGTTGGAAGCCAAAAAATGGTGACATACCTGGGAGAACTAGTTATCTCTGAGAATATACCTGATAATATTAATGATGGACAAAAGAAAGAGGTTTCTCTGAGTTTCAATATCAACATCACCTGACATCTCTTACTCACTAGACTAAAATAAAGATCATGCTTAAATTTTGTTGCAACTGGATGAATTACCCCAAACATTATTTCTAAACTTTACAATGATAAATGACTTTTAGTATATATACAGCTAGAAAATTTATAAAAAATAACCCTTCAAAATTAAAGATAATCAAGCAACACTTGCATAGGCATATGCTTCCATGTTTTGAGAGGGTTATCTGGAAATTCACCCCATCCATGAGTTAACTACTATTCACCTTCAATTTTGATTTTTTTTAAATAATAAAGACATTAACTAAGGAATACTACCCTAGCGTGATGACTAGATGATGGTAGCATCATTCACAAGTACTATCAGAAATTGAACAGGTTGGTTGATGATGAGACCCCCTCTCTCAATTTTTAATTGAGAGCCATTGTCTCATCACGGTAACTAGATATGACAATGTCAATCTAATAGGACTCATGATCATGAGCAGACCGACTCTTGATGAGACCTTCTGCTCCTCAGCTAACCCATTTTATTACTAATGTTTATTTACAAAAAGATATTAATATTAATGGAGACCTTTATTGAATACTACTGCCCCGGCTTGGTGACCAGATATCGACAACATCATTCATGAGAACCATTGGAGATGAATAGGTTAGCTCGTGATGAGACCTCATGTCTCTTGATCCTAAGACCAAAAGCCATCATCTTGGATTGGTGACCAGATAAGATGATGTCATCCCAATAGGGATGATGATCATGCTAGGTCGACTATATGGAGAGACATCCTATTCTTCAACCAATGCTTTTATAGATTAGTTTGAAGAACAATTTATGCTAATGGACAGGTGAAATATCCAAATTACTCTCCTGCAATCACATGGACGGTGAAATGATAGCCAATGTTATTGACTGATAAGATTTATGGAAGAGTAATCCTTGAAAGTAAGCTTGCTATAATGCGCGTCATTTAGAAAATAAAATTTAGGGGTTAAATCAATCACTTAGCTAAGCATGAAAAATATTTTTCAATCATAGTGATAATCCGATATAATGAGAGAAACACCTAAAATTCCCCTCATCAATAAATATGAGGATAAAACAATAGAGAAGTATGTCCTATATCAAGCATCAAACCACCACAATTTTATTTATTTACATAACCCCCGTTCAAACATGAAATTCTAAAGGTAATGTATCAAAAATCAAAAGATCAGATTTCCAAATTATATACAAAATAAGGATGGCCATATTAGTAGTATTTAAATGGATACATCCCTTCAGGATTTATTTTCAATACTAGGAAATATAAAGAACATCAGTAAATTACTCCCAACTAAATAACATAAATTTAAGAGAGATGCATCTGATTTCTTTAGTTACATAATATTTCAAGAATTCTTACTGAGTTTCCTAGTGTGAATTAGAAAAATAAAAACTGAAACTACTTCATAGAGACAGAGCAAGCTCTGATAGATCAATCATTATTAAATTTGGATGATTAAGAAAATGATTAATCTTCAGTTTGCTCATTTTGAAAGTGTAAAATATCCAAACCAAAATTTCAAAAATCCAAGCAAAGCATGTACATAGCTAAAATGGAGAACAAGTGAAAATGAATATGCACAGAAAATATATACAAAAATTATTTACAGCACCAGCCTTAATTAAACGATCAAGGGAAATATTTTTTTAAGATTTTCCCATTAACCAAAAAGGTATCAGGCTGTCCTTCCAAAGCTTGTAACCAGAAAGTGCTTGGGCCCAATTTCTCTAAAATCACATAAGGACCCAACCAAATGCATTAGAACTTTGTGTGTTCTCCTTTGTCCTCATGGGATTTATTCCATTTTAAAACCAAATCACCCACTTGTAATTCCTTGTTTGAAGATGAACCCTGATCAAGCCATTTTTTTAACAATTTGTTGATGTTTCATGAAATGTTGCTTAGTCTTCTCCCTATGTTCTTCCAATTTTATCAACATATTGATCCTCTTCTCCATAGTAGGAAAATCCACTTCTTGGATAGACAATGCCAGCTGTAAGGATGTCAAAAAGATATTGGGAGGAAGAATAAAATCAATGCCATATACTAAGAAGACTGATGAATTATCCACGACTATTTCTGAAGTAACTATGTCAGCCCAGAGTGTGTTGTGTAAAGCATTGTGCCAATTTTTGTGTTGAGTGGCCACAGTCCTCTTTAGAATTTTCAATAAATTCTTATTCGTAGATTCAGCCAAGTTGTTTCCTTGTGGGTAATATATTGTTGAATATATGATCCTAATACCCCTTTCTAGTGCAAATTCTATCAACTCTACAGAGGTGAAATAAGATGCATTATCGAAAACCAATGACTGAGGAACACTGAATCTAGTAATAATGGAAGTTTCTAAAAAAATTATGACTTGATTTGTATTCACCACACGAAGAGGGGCTTCCTCTGACCACCAAGTGAAATAGTCAATGGAATTAATTATATACTTGTGATGCAATGATGACAGAGGGATAATTGGACCTACTGTGTCCATACCCCATTGCTAGAATGGTCTATCAATAGTAACCAACTGCAAGGGAAAAGTAGGTTTTTTAATTATGTGTGCAACCATCTGAAAATCTTGACACTTCCGTACATGAGCGTGGGCATATTTGAACAAGGTGGGCCAAAAATATCCAACCCTAAGGATTTTGTGTGCAGTAGTATCACCGCCAAAGTGACCACCATCAATATTGGAATGTAATTGATTTAAGATTGAATCAACTTCATCTTTTTCGAGACAACGGAGAAAAACGCCATCTTAATTCTTCCTAAATAAGATGTTATTTATCAACAGATATGGTGTTGATCTCAATCTAACAGCTCTCTTTTTCTTTGTCTCTATGTGATCTAGAGCACTCTTGGTTTCAAGATAAGTTCTAATTTTAGTATACCAAGAGTCTGGAGAGATAGGAATAAAACAGATTTCTTTCTGCAGTAATTAATCATCAATCTATAAGCTAGAATGACTAACATGCAAGTGCATTGATTCTATAGCCAGCTTGCATAAGCCTTATCCAGTTACTACCTTTGGAGGTTTAGATTCTAAATCACACTCCTGAAGGGAATTCATCCTATGGGCCCTTTTCCCCCCTAATTATTTTTTAACTAATAAGTTTCTAACAACAGGGTAAGGAACAATAATTTTTGTTTTGGATTTCAAAAGGTAGGGCCGAAAATGTTTTACCACTTTAAAAACAACAAACGCCTATTTATCAACTTCATGATAAACTAGTTAAACCCCTTTAAAATTAGAGATTATGAACAAAATAGGGACTTCATGATCTTGATGATTGCACTGAGTAAGAAAAATAGTGTAAGATAAGTCTGATGCAGAGGTGTAGAGAATGAAATATTTTGTGAAATCAGGGCTTAAGAGTGCAGGAGCTTCTGAGATAGCGTCCCTGATTCTTATAAAATATTCATTTTCTTTGTTTCCCCAACTAAAATTGGCATCCTTTTTTATCATGTTTTGCAAGGGACAGACAATCTCATAGAAACTTGGGATGAACCTTCTCACAAAATTAATTTTTTCCAAGAAATATTGCATTGCTTTCTTGGTGGGAGGATAGGTGATCTTGGATATGGCTTATGTTTGCTCCGGATCAATCATGATTCCATCTTTTGACACTACAAAACCAAGGATAATCCCCTTAGTGACAACAAAGATCATTTTCTTAGGATTGAGGGAAATATCGAATTTCCTACAACGTTTCAAGACTTTGCGAAGATGTGATATGTGATCAGATCCGTGTTTTGAAAAGACAACAACGTCATCTAAATAGAAAACAACTGGATGGTTAAAGAGACCTCTAAAGGAAATATCCATTGCCCGTTGAAATGTATCCCTAAAGTTTATCAAGCCAAAAGGAATTTTCTTGTACGCATAGATTCCTCATGGAGTCCTAAAAGTGGGTTTCAACTGATGTTCCTATGAGACAAGGATTTGATTGCAACCCGAGAAACCGTCAAGTAATGACAACGTCTCAGATATGGATACCTTTTTCAAGATCTGTTCCATGGTAGGGACTAGGTAATTATCTTTTCGGATGACTGGTTGAGGTTTCAAAAGTCAACACAGAGTCTAATATCTATGTTTTTATTCCTAACCGGAACAAGGTTGGCAACCCATTGTGTATGACGTACCCTAGTTTGGAAATACATGGGGTATATATGCCACCTCTATATTAATAACTTGGAGAATTTGTGGATTGACAACCATCCTAATCATTACTCCTTTTAATTCCCCTAAGATTCTAGCATTTGAATGGTCAAGATGACTTATCTAAGTTTCACAGGGAGTGAGTTTAGCATTTACCTTCTTACATACCAAGTAAGGAATGACGTTGGATGAAGCTCTAGAATTGACCATGCAATTGTGGACGTTCTGATTAAATATTTCAAACGTTAGTAAGAAGGAAGGGGTATTAGATTTGGAGTTTTTTCCTATTAAAGTATCCCTATCTACCACTGATTTTTTGTTGCTATCTGAGTTAGTAGAAATTATACTGGTACTGGGATTATAATTATTTGAAGCAGGAGTAGAGATTTGATTTTTATTTGAAATGTTGTTGGTTTGGGCTTTCAAATTGGAAAGAATCGGACCTCCAGGCATAGGATATATTTTTAATAATTCGAACATGTTGATGTTTTCTTGTTGTTTTTTGAGGTCCTCAATTATGTCATACTGTAGGTCCAAGTTTTGAGTTACAACTGCCTGACTTGTAGGGATGACATTATTCCTAGGAGCTGGTGGAGCCTGCGAAACTACAGATCCCCTGCTCCTTGTGTTATAGGTATGTTGATTTACAAAAACATACCGGTTATCATATTCAACTTCTTTGTGTGAACTATCCCAAAAATGACAGTTAAATGGGAAAGGGTCTTCTAAGGTTTCTTCTTTAGTTTCGAGTTTTTCCTCCTCTTCACACCCTTCAAATTTTTGATCTAGTGGAGATTTAGGTAAGGAGTAGACAACCCTAATAGTATTAAAAACTTTTTCATTGGATGAAATATCAGGGGGAGATTTTTCCTAGTATTAGGGGAGGTGAATTGCTTATATGGAGTCTTAAAGTTTCCCCTATTAGAGAGGCCCTCCCCATTATTCTTCTTCAAGCCAAAAATTTCGTTTGTCGGAGACC
Organism: Larix kaempferi; assembly: GCA_027924585.1. Classification (NCBI taxonomy): domain Eukaryota; kingdom Viridiplantae; phylum Streptophyta; class Pinopsida; order Pinales; family Pinaceae; genus Larix; species Larix kaempferi. The sequence continues at coordinate 361,019 of BSBM01001704.1, read as the reverse complement.
TAACTGCTTGTTGTAATTTTTCTACATCAAATGATTAAGGATCCCTCTTATCAGAATTTGACTTGGGAACAAATTCAATTTTCCTCCTAGGAGGATTATCAATTTTACCATTATTTTCAGGTTTGAAGGTCATTGAATTTTTTTCAACTTTTATTGCTTCCTCAACAGTTTCTACTAAGGTAGTTTTGCCATCTTTCTTGACAAACATGCCAAGATATTTAGGAAGGGATGAGGCATAATTTTCTATGATGATATCCTATGGGGGTTTGGGATGCAACTAGTATTTTTTTTTAAATGTGAGGAAACATTGATTGAAATCCTTAATACACTCTTTCTTTTCCATTTTGATTCGGGATAACTCCAAAGCTAAAACAATAGGAGTTTTTTCCAAACCGAATTTGTCTAGAAAAGTTTTGCTGAAATATGTCTAGTTAGTGATGGATCCTTGAGTAAAAGAAAAATATCATATCGATTCTTTTCCTTCGAATTTCAAGGGAAACAAACGACATAAAACATCTTCATGTTGGACATTCATGGTCTAAATCGCCATTATGAACTTATTGATATGATTTTCACCGTCAGGCTCCTTAATGTCTGGATCAAATTTAGGTAGAATCCTATCAGGGTGTTTGGGTAGATTGTGTTGAAGCCCATGTACTAAAAAAACACAATGTCTTATCCATGGCATGTTGTTATTTGGATTTTCTCCTCCGGCACTACCGGATGGTGACTTAGGGGGTGATGGAGGTTAATTAGATCCATCCGCAATTAATAATTGTCATGAAATATTGGTATTAATTGATCCTCTAAGAAGGTTATTAAGATGATAATCAGGAGTTCCTACTATGGGTTCTACAAGCTCTTCAAAAATCTGAGTTGTAATTAAACTAGTTGGGTGATTGGACCTACTAGAAAAACCATAATCTGTAGGTGGGATTCCAGTTTGGCGAGAGTATGCTCTAGTTAAAATGTGTCAGGATTATTCGACAGCTCGATCTATTTATTCAGGAGTAATGGGTGGGTTAGTGTTATCTCGTCAAATAATGGCCCTAACTGTGTTAAAGGAAGGTGTTGCATCGACTAGATTTGAGATACATATACTAGACTTGACACAGTTTGGGAAAGTTGTGTTTCAAAATCACTAAGAGGTGAGCAATGTTGACTATTTGTAGGATTACTATTTAATTGGTTAGCCATTAAACTTTCCATTTAGTCCCTCCTTCTAGCACCATCTATTGGCCATATTTTATGTCAAATGGCCAACTTATGGAAAAAGAACCCACACCAAAAGCTTAAAACAACCTTCTATGTGTTTGAGATAGTTTTCTTTCACAGGATTGAGGTCCTGATACCTTTATGATTTTCTCTCCAAAACAAAGATTCTTAATTTTGTTTCATTTTCTCTATAATTGTTTCCTATTGTTTAACTGAATGTGAAAATCCTAATCTAAATCACTCTAAGATGATCAACTAAGCATACTCTAAATGAACTAAAATGAGAATTTTAGTAGCTTCTAAAGTTACTAGTAAACTAATTCTAACTAATTAATCCTATCTTGGATGGGGGCAATTTGAGTTAAACACATATATAATCGTGAACTCTAATTTAAAGAAAATGTGCTATACTAAGAGAATGTAAAGTATAATACTCATCATTCAATTAAAACAATAGTTAAGTTTAATCATATAAACCATAAAAATAATAACAAAATGTCATTATAATATGATAATACAATTACTAAAAATAGATTTGAAAATAATATGTGTTTGAGAAGTAACAAAATTCATTCATGCATAGTCACACAGAAAAAATGCCATTAATTCACACAAATGCATAGATAAGATAACATGAGTCAAATATAAGCATTGAAATAAAATCTAGAAAAGATATTGAGACTGTATACATGATGTCTTTCTTAAAAAGACTCACAACCACGATAGAGTAACAGTAAATAAACTCCTATCAGAATCCGTCCATGCTCCAACTCGAACCCCCTTCACTTGACTCTATGAACTAGACTTTATAAGACCCAAATTACAACATCTTGACCCAGAATATAGGATTGATTCTTTAAACTAACTACAACTAACATCTCCCAATATAGATTGACATATCAAAACTAATTAATACTGAATGGTGACACTGCAAGTTTGTCACCATTTGGAAATAAATGTCATAACAAGATGTGAAACTTATCTCCAATGGTAGAAAATTCTATTGAAGATGATTGATATTTGGACTTGCTCCTTTATAGGTCCATGTAGCAGTTGTAAAAGATGCATCTTAATGTATCATTAAGTCTTCATAACTGAAAACGTGAATCTAGGGCATGCTTGAGCTAATATGGAAACTCGAAGAGTCTTATCATGATGAAAAAACCGCATAAAACACCTATCACAACAAGCAATTAAATTAGTGCTTTTATCATTAAAATGAATGCCTTTCTAATTTTAGTAATTTAAAAAAGAAAAATAAATAATTAATACAAGGATGCCTACAGAATCTCTGATTCTGTAGGTATCCTCATAAAAGCAATTCAACAAAAATCAAGGCTACAAACAAAATGTTTTACCTGTAATAACCGATATGCATTTAACCCTGTACATAAGATAATACAAAACATAGAAAAATTGTATATTAGCAAATCTTGTTGATCAAAATCTATGTGCAGGCTCGAATGACACCTAGATAGGGGTGGCTCTTCTTGCTTCTATTAATTTGGATTTGAGATTAAGTATCTTGGATTTGGTAAGTTTGTTCTACTTAAGAAACTTCTTTTTTCTTTATGAACAATGTATTCCCAAAATCCTTGTAATCATCCTTCTTTATTTTCATGGATTTCCATTTATACACCCAGGTGATCAATTCGGCCTTGAGACTTGCGATCTCGTCCTTCATAATCAGACTGATTAATTATTCCTCTTTAAGTTGAGTTTCAAGCATTGAGATCTTTTGAAATTGATTTTCTTTTGTAGATTGCTCCAAAATTTCATCATTCTGGTCTTGATATACCTTACAGATTTTATTAACTTCATGATTCACTTCTTGATTGGATTGAACAAAGCGACAATCATTATGAGCGTTTCTAGCCTGAGCAACAGAAGTAGAGTCCTACAAAAATTTAGGATCGATTTGATCTGTCTTATCAGTTTCCTCTTGAATGTTTAATGATTCTTTTTCATACTCATTGAGTTCAATGACAAATGGTTCATCATCTTGTAAATATCTCCTTGATAGCAGGGAGACAACCATAATTCTTGTCATTCTTCAAGTGGTTACGTCACTCACCAATTTTCTAGATTGACCCTTACTCTCAACCTTGACTTTCTTTATTTTGGTTTTGGGGTTTTGAAAAATAACATGTAACATTTGTTTACCTTGCCCCTTGTAGGATGTGGAGTGAAGTTTGGAACCAGAGGAGACAGGATGATATTGACCCTCATGGTCAGATTTGTAAGGTGCCACATTGGGCACATAATCAATTAACTCATGAAGACAGAAAGATAGGCACGAAATCGCATCAACTTCTCGTTAATTAAGGTACATATATACAATGAGAAGTGACCCTCATATTTCAAATTCCAAGTGGTATATTGGACTCCTGGGTGACTCTTGGTCTACCCTAATGACAATAATCAAATATTTTCCTAACACCAAGGATTAGGCTCCAACAAATCCCCCCTTAATCCAAAGGGCGTATATGAGTCCAAGAAAAAGAAGAGAGATAAATAAGTGGAAGTGGAAAGCTACCACCAGCTAAAAATTTCCATCTCAAACATCCTTTACTAAGAAGGTTAGCTAGAGGCTTACACATGGTTCTACTAAATACAAGAGCTCTCTGAAGGGATGGTTTTTGCTTACCATCAACTGAAATGGGCTAGCATAAGCTGGAATATACTACTATGTGTGTGGTTTAATGCTAACTAAAAACTCTCGAAATTGGAGACAACACTCGCTCACTGGTTCTCTGGAACTTGGCTCGAAGGCTCAGAGTTTCTATCTAGAATGGTGGTTTTAGGATGACCAAAAACCAACTCTAGAGCTCAGTCGAACATAGCTCTTCACAATTTTGCTTGTTCTGGATCGGTTGCACTCGCTCGCTTGTTAATGACGGTATCCATTCCCCCCTGTCAGGAACAATGTGAGGATATGAGAGTATCATGGTGTCACAACTAGACACAAAACACATGAGTACTCTATGTCATGTATATATCTTGTCTTCATAATACATGCATATCAGAATCAAGCAACTATGAATTTGGTGGATGTCCAAAATCACTGTGGATCAGGCCCTCTTGGTATGACTTAATTGAGGAAGTCTGTAAGTGTTTGTTGTCAGAAGGACAAGGCTTCAAAACTTGAAGCCTGAAATCATGTCCCCCCCCTGTTAGGTACAAAGTAAGAAGCAATACAATAATCTGTTGCAAGTTTCACTCTTGCAAGTTTCTTTAGCTTTACACACTGATCTAAATAATGGTTGTGCTTCCCACAATATTGACAAGGATGAAGATAAAAACACCGATCTTTCATATTTCCAACTCGGTCACAATGTTGGAATATGGAACTCTGAATAGGTAGTACATTTGACATGATTTCACTATTTTCTGGCAGCTGATAGTAATCATCTTCAAACGCGGGGTTATTCTAAACATGCACTAGTTCAAAATGTTGATTCATGTGTTGTGCATCTTCCTCAATCGCTTTCAGCTTCTGCAGTTGATAAATGACAGTTTGGAGTGTGTATTTTCTGATTGTGATTGAGTCATATACAACTGAATGTAGGGTTGGTTCAAGCTAATGTTGGCCACTCATGATGCGTTAGTCGCAATGGACTTCTGGAAAAATAGAAATCTGAACATCAAAAAACAATATTAGAGCTACCTACACAACTTTTTGGAATATGGCGTAAGAATATGAAACGTAGACAATCGGATTACCTTCCATAATATATAAATATTATTTATGGAAACTAAGTATAACTCCCCCAAAATGGGGTTCTCCTAAGGTTGGTATGTTATTTTTTTAAGAAAACATAATGAATATGTTTGTGTTGGTCCCCTAGTTTGGTATGAAAATGGTGGAATTTTGTGAAAACAATTCTATACAGTCATAGATAATAGGTCGTTCTAGTGCAGCGCTATTTTTCCATATTTATTTATGTTAATTTTTTTTTTTAATTAAGGAAGTCATCCAAGCCCTAAAATGACTAGGTCGAGCATTGGCCCCCCCACATCATGGTCTTAACATAATCAATGAACTTTGTTTTTTTTAGGATGTAGGTGTTTGTGTGTACTTGTGCGGGTTCTTTTCCGTTTTCAAAATAGGTGAGCCAATCAAAAGTTATAGACAAAAGAAATGACCTACTTTTTGTGCAATATTGTTGTTAGTGCAATTAAAATTAATTAAAAAATAGAAAAAAAAAAATAGATTTAATAAAAAATTACATATTCGGAATCTGCACACATAGTTATATAAGTGTGTGCAATTTCATTAGCAGTGGACAAGTGTAGCATACGCATAATCATGCTCGAAATAGAAGAAGTTATAAAATAAGATGTATTTTGTTATAACACAGTGCAAGCCACTTGGTTTGGCAACCCGAACCTAAAACCATAGCGGCCAAGTCACCCACCATGTTGGTGGGAAAGGAATTACCCGCCAAAATTTAGAAATTTAAATGGCGCGTGCGCGCTATTTTAAATGCGCGTACACAGAAATAGTGCGTTCGTACTAAACAATGCGTACGCACTATTTAGTACTTAGGTGGTGGAATATTGACTACAAGAAATGGTGACTATTGGGATTTGATATCCTATTCAATGAATACAATGGATTTACCAAGTCCTAGCTAAATTGCATGACTATTGGATTTTGGAAATGGAAACTATTGGGATTTGGTATCCTAATCTACAACAAAAATCAAACAACACACCAATATGAAAACATTGTATTGACCAAACCCTAGCTCAATTACACATATGCATCCATACAAAAATCCTATTGAATGAATCAAAACAT